>ML790156.1:35778-174352 GCA_009831015.1 Picea engelmannii | reverse complement strand
TGATTCGGCATTTGTGTTTCAGCATCTGTGATTCAGCATTCCTTGTGCGTGTTGACATCCTTGACTGCTCCATAACCGATTGCCATCAATGACAACCTTGATCATCTGCATCATCTCTGTTGTAGCCATCTTTCCAACAAATACCTGACTAGATGGGCCAAAGCAAGAGAAGTCAAGGACTGTAGTGCAACTACAGTTGTGCATTTTATATTTGATGACATAATAACCAGGTTTGGATGCCCTAAGACCCTCATGAGCGATCAAGGCA
The DNA here is from genome assembly GCA_009831015.1 of Picea engelmannii. Lineage (NCBI taxonomy): Eukaryota > Viridiplantae > Streptophyta > Pinopsida > Pinales > Pinaceae > Picea > Picea engelmannii. Next base: position 174,084 of record ML790156.1, on the reverse strand, counting down.
CTCATTTCATCAACAAGACAGTTGAAGCCATGACTGAAGAATTTGCAATCCACCATCAGAAGAGTACACCTTACCATCCACAAGCAAACAGAACGGTTGAAGCATTCAAAAAAATCTTGGAGACAGCATTGAGAAAGATTTGTAGTGTGAACAGGGATGACTGGGATTTAAGAGTACCAGTAGTACTATGGGCTTATAGAAACACTTGCAAGAAATTAACAACGCAGACCCCTTTCAAGCTGGTTTATAGTCTTGAAGTTGTTGTCCCGATGGAGTACCTGGTACCAAGCTTAAGAATTGTTGCACTTACAGACATGGATGATACTGACGTTGTTCATGAGAGGCTTTCCTAGCTGGTTGAACTAGAAGAAGACAAATTTATTACAGGATTCCATCAGTAGGTACAGAAGGGAAGAGAGAAGGCCTATCATGATAGACACATTAAGAAGAAGGTGTTTAAGAAAGGTGACTTAGTACTGGTGTATAACATTAAATTCATAAAACATCCAGGGAAGTTCAGAACGCATTGGCTCGGACCATATGAGATCACCTATGTTATAGAAGGAGGAGTTGCGCAACTGAAGACATTGAAGGGAGACTGGAAGGAAGGATTGGTGAATGGGAGTCGGCTAAAGTTGTACTATGACAACCAGCTGCCTCACAGCTATCAGTAAAATCAAGGAGAAAAGGGTCTAGGTACCAGGTGCAGTTGAAACTGGGTACAATACACAGAAAAGAAAGTTTGCACAAGGAAGGGAAGGAGACATGGAGCAGAAAGAAAAGCCTGCACTTCGCAGTCCAAAGTCGAAGTGACATGGAAGGATTAGAACTGAAGTGCCTCGGGACGAGTCACAGGTGAGTGTTGGAGGCCTTTTGGCCCTTGGTTACGGAAGGAGGCAAAGATCAAGGAAGAAAAGGTAAAACAAGAACTGTGAAGAAACACAGTGACTGTCAGTGGGTCGAAGTAAGAAAAAGAGCAGAAAAGATGGAGTGAAGCACGAAAAAGCAAGTCGTTGGATGAGGAGATCAGGGATGACAGATCAGCAAGAGAAAATAATCATGGACAACTCAACAAGAAGAGAAAGCCACCATTGGATGCTTTGGAGCACCGCGTGACGAGGAAGGAAAGACAGGCTGGTGAAGCCCGGAAAACACAGGTCAAGTTGACCTAGGGTTTTAGACACCTAGGGTTTTGGGTAATTAGGGTTTTGACCTAAGGTTGTCGGTGAGGGACTATAATGTATAAATAGAGGTCGAGAGGACCTAGGTCGGGTCGGTACTAGTGTTGGGTATTGATATTGATTGTTGTTGGTTGAGAGATTATTGTACTATGAGAGAGAGAAGTGTTAAGAGTGAGAGCCTTCTGGTATTGTAAGATCTTCAGCTGGGTGCGAAGATCAAGTCCTGCAGCTGGGTGCACAGGAAGGGGGGAGACAGAGAGAAGAGGAGAGAAGATCTGTTGACTAAGAGCGCAGATCAGAACTGTAAGTTTTATCTTAATATATCATAAGAACAATTATGTGGACGTATCCCTAGAGAGAGGGTGAACCACATATATTTTTTGGCGTATGTGTGATTGATGCCTGGATCTTTGTCATTGTTATACTGTTATTTGCATTATTGTATTAGGTCATATTTATAGCCGCACAGAGTAGATCTAGCTGATAAGAGATATATGAATGTTGTATTATTGTTGTATTAGTTCCACTTGATATCCCCCTAGTTGTAGACATCTATGTCCTACAACCCCCCTCTTAGCTGCTTCAGGTGAGACTGCATATGCTTTGTAGGTGTTGCCGAAAGGGCCAGTAGCTAGGGCTTGTTGGTGCAGTGTTGAAGCATTGAACCCTGGCTCTACCCCTACACCAACAAGTGCATATGTATGCACAAATTCAAACTTTGAAGGTTGGTGGCAGTTGATGGTGTGAAAGGATGATTTGATGGATATCACAACCCAAATGAAAACTATATATGTACATTAAACATTCTTTAAAGGGATTTAGGTCCATATGTATGCACACATTCAAACAATTTCTTTGATCCCATGCATATCTAAGAGTATGGAATTATTAAGAGAATTGATGGAGGTGGGCTCTATGATGACCTAGAAAATATGGTTGTAGCCCTACATAGATGAAATCAAAATATGAAGATTTAGTCAGGATATGTATCCCTAATGCTTCTAAAATTATATAACCTAGTTAGAGTCATTGAATCTCCTCATATATTCTTGAGATATCAAAGATAGAGAACTTCCTCATCCTCTTCTTCTTCCCTATTTCAACATAGAAATTCATTTTCCTTGATATGAAATTCATCTCTTAGAAGGTAAAACTTCCTTTCACTTCCTCTTCCAATATATAATTTCAATGGAAGAATATGGATGGCCAAATCCATGAGGGAGTGCAAGTTCTTAATTAGGAAAAAGTACTTTCTTCCTCTTCCTATTCCAATGAAGAAGTTTTAAGGAAGCATATGCACTAGCATATGTTTCAAAGTCCATTGTAAAATCCATGAAAGATGACAAGTTATTAATCAATAAAAAAATGTGCATCCTCTTCGTCTTCCCAAAAAGCAATAAAGTGGAAGCATATACTGTACCAGGTCCTTTCACAATATGAGGGAGGATAAGTAATTAATTAGGTAAAATAATAGTTTCTCCCCCTAGTTATTTCTCCCTAATTAAGCACTTGTCTCCTTTTGATATTTTCTCAAAATAGTGTTCATAGAATGCACCAATTTGGAGAATATCAAAGGAGGAGAAGATATTGTGTTGAAGAAAACCACCAACTAAGACTAGGTAATGTCTATTTTTACTTATAATGTGTGGTGATGCAAATACAATTATTTCAACACTATATTAGTACGATAATAGAGACATCTATATAGGACGTGAAGTGTTTATTTTTACTGGGCATGTATGCCTTACATACATAATTGTTTCAACACTCTATTATGGTGATAATATGCACATTTGTATGCACAAAATAGATTTAGTGAAGTATTATCTAGATGTCTTCTATTTTCCTTGTTTTGAATGGAAAATTGTTGTTTCCATTGTAGATTGGGTGAAGGATGAAGTTGTAAAGCAACAATTCTTGAGTATACAATCTCTCTTTCCATGAATGAGATTGTTGTTGCATGCCTCTTCAATGTTCCAATTTCGACAAGCTAGCCATGTATTTTCGACACTAACTTGTGTTATTAGAAATTGATATCAAATAAGATACAAAAAAGTTCCTCCCCCTAATGTTAAGGATTGGATATATCTTCCTAAATTGATTGAAAATAGGCCATGTGGCATTGTGGAACTGAAGAAATTGATGGTTTCCATATCTGCATTAAAATTATATTTATAGCCCTACATATTGAGAACTTATAAGTCAAAAATAAACTTCAACTTGTAAATCTATAAATATGATCTATTTGCTTGCATTTGGATACCTTATATGTACTGAGAATTTTGGTAATTTGTAGAAGCAATTCTCAAATTGTAAAGAAATAGCTCGTGGTCTCTTTATCATTGTTTAGATACCAAATAACATTAGTGGATTTTTGACAACCTATTGTGGGTGAAGGTATCCAATTCAAATCCATGTGAGAATCAAGCATGTCATATTGGCTCATTTCATTGTTTATTTTACGATTTCATTAATCCAAATATGATTTTTGATGGGAGTAACATATAGAAGAAGATCCACCATTTGAGTGGGCCTTTTCATTCCAATCCCATGTCTAGATGGGATACTGAAAGTTTAGTTCAATGATGTTAAGAGAAGGTGTTACTACATCAAAAACTTAGTGAGATTTCTCCTATGCAGACTCAACTCTTAAATGTAAAATTCTTATCGATTGAGCTTATAGTAATTGAAATCTTCCATTGTTTCAAATTTCTCATATTAGCCACTTATTATCCTTATCTGATACATCATCTGCAAATAATTTTTCAAGTACTTTTTTTTCATTTCCTTTCACGAGGGTTGTCCAAATTCTAGTGTCAAAATTTCATTAAAAATGCCAATACAAGCTTCTATATTGGGACGAGTGAATAAATTTGTTTTTCATTTCATGAGCTCAAAAGGGTATATCATATCACACAACTCGTAGTTTCATTAAATATTAAGCTAATGAAACAATTGCTCATTTTATCCTTGTGGTCGATTTTCATTTCTTAAGGTGGATAGAATTTGGGTAAAACTTGAAGCTTGAATCGTATTAAAGCTTTTACAAATCTTAGTGGCTACCATGATTCAATAAGATATAGCTTCAAATGAGATATTTTTTCAATGGATTAATTTTGAATATTTGTAGTAAACCCCAAGTTCAATACAAAACTTCATCTTCCTTGTTATGAAATTCATCTCTTGAAGGAAAAACTTCCTTCCACTTCCTCTTCCAATGCTAAAGTTCACATGAATAATATGCACTAGCACGTGCTCTGCCAATGCCATGGAACATATCAAGAAGGACAAGTTATTTATTAGGATGACTCATTTCACTTACGTTGAAGCTCAAATGTAAGTAATCTTGAATGAATCCTAGTGGCTGCTAGGATTCAATAAAGATATCATTTCAACTGACAATGACATATAATTGTAGTAAACTTGAAAGGATATATCTTTCTGCAATATGGGTTTTTTTTTCATTGGTTTAAGATTGAAGGTTTCTAGTAATATTGAAAGGATATTCATGAAACCCGAGGATTCATTTAAGCTTAAAATGTTGAAACGATAGTTCATTGAATCCTATTGGAAACCAAGATTCATTCAATCGTGGCCAATCTTTCAAGCTTACTACAAGCATAAAGATAAATCATTGAGTTAATTCAATCTTACTTCAAGTAAGTATGTCTTAAATAAATAACCATTTGGCATCATGTATACTGGATTAGATTACTATTTTACAATGTCATGTATGTTACATAGGGTGTAGATAATATAATAATGTAGCAATAGGTAATACCAATATTCCTCTAACATATGCATATGTCAATCATGTAAAAGTTCTCTTAAATATCATAACTCTAACCTAGTGGTTGTTATTCATTTCTATGGTTGACCCTTTTATACTTATTATTGAAATGTCGGAGTGCTAACTTCCTCAACAGATTCCATATCTAAGAATAATTTATCATTTTACCACCTTTCAAAGATAATTGAGATAGACCCCTTTACCAAATTTCCTTTAACATATGTAAGGCTTAGAATGGGTGGCAAAACAATTACTTACACACTTTGAAGTGGGTTCCAAGTAAGGTGGAAAAAAGTATGACTTCCTTTAAATTAAAAGTGGCAAAAAAAAATTACTTAGATACTAGGTAGTGATTTCTAGGAGAGGTGTCTCAACTTGAAATCCATGCTTTGTCCTAACACCCCATCATGGAGCTTATAACTAGTCATATTATCATGGCGCTTATAACTAGTTTCTCTTGTTAGTTTAAAAATTGTATTCCTTGTCACAATTCTTAACATTCCAAATGTTTAGTACATTAAAAAATAAGAATAAAATAAATAATCAAGGTATTATTGACCATGTTAAATATATATATATATATATATATATATATATCTTTAAAAATTGAATTGTTAATTTTTTTTTCATTTGCTATCAATAATGCAGTAAATATGCCCCCTGGGGGCAGCTCAATTGGCAAGTGTCGTGAAAATGAAGTTCTATGAGGTTTCGAGTTCAATTTCCCCCGACTTACAATGTGTGTCGCGTATGGGGCCTCGTGGGCACACCTGGAGGTTATAGTGGTAGCAGTTGGATAACACGGCCACGTGTAACGCGAGCACGTGCCCAACTAGTTGTTGATTCCTCCAGACTTAAAATATATATATATATATATATATATATATATATATATATATATATATATATATATATATATATATATATATGAGTTATACAAAGGAATCTAAATGAAAGAAGAAGAATCAGTAATTGATTGAAGGTTTAACATGTTTGGCTCTAAGTTTTATTAAGACATTGCCAAAGTGTAGTGGCTCATCTAAAACTATTATAAAAAATCCTGAAAGTGGGTGTACTTCTTCAACAAAACATTTTATTAATAATATATGTAATGTTTTCTTAATAATTTCTTAATTTTTGTTTGACTCTATTGTTTGTTATTGTTTTGCTGCCAAAATTCGTGAAAATAAATTTCGTAAATTTGATTTTAATGGTGTTTTCTGTCGTTTTGCTGTCAAAATTGGTGAAAATAAATTTCGTATATTTGATTTTAATGGTGTTTTTTGTCAAAGTTTTGATGATGAAATGGGAAAGGAACATGATAATAAAATGGGAATGACTATTAATTACATAATGGAGGGAAAAATGGTTTCATTTATAAGAACAGAAACTTCTTGAAATATGTTTGCAAAATAAATCTATTGACATAAAAAAATTGGACGACAACTTTGAAACTAAGCATAACATGTGTTCTAAGAAAGTTGATTTCAAAATGATTACAAGATCAATTTGTGTTTACATGGGCTACTTTATATTGCAAACAACATAGAAAACAAACAACAAATGGAAATCCAACAAAAAAATTGCACACTAAGCAATCGAATAAAGTGTGGACAACGTATTCTAAATATGATGCAACTAGCATTGTTATATTCAATAATTCACCTAAGATTATGACGCAAAACCCCAAAGAAAATGTGATTCCTATTACTTCATTCAAAGTAATGAACCAGGAGCATAAATGGTTGGTAACTGATCTACGAATAATATTGAATTGATATTTTGAAGGACCATCCATGCCCTTTAATAGCTACCTGACAATGAATTCAACCAATATGTGTGAGATATTCATGTATAGACAACATTATCGAGTTTATAATATAAATTATTGGTCATTGTACAAGTGATGACTTATTTCTATATTTTGTCTCCTTGTGTAGACAAATTCTAGTGTTAAATATAATTTTTTGGTCATTGTATGAGAGAGAGAGAGAGAGGCATTATCTCATTGGGAAAACAATGAAAACCCTATCTCACACTAGGGAACTCCAACAAGCTAGCATCATAGAAGCATGTTCTCCAAGGGAAATTGTCTCATCTTCTCTTCTCTTCTCTTTAATAAGTACAACCTATGATTCCATCTCAAAACCCTAATATCCAAGTCTCCAAGGGATGAAACCCTAACCTTGGTATTCAACATGCTCCAAAAAGTTCCAATAAACCTTAGTGACTCAAAGACAAGAGAGATAAAGTACAAATGAAGACCCAAGAGAGAAAGGAAAACTAGTGCACTCATTTTAATCACATCTATAACACAAGAGAGATAAGAATGATGAATGTTAGAAATTCCATCATTTCCAACATCTTCTTCACAATAGTAAACCCTAATATCTCACAAAACCAAGCTCCCAAAAAAGACATCATCTTTCCCTTTCATAAATTATCCTAGGGTTTCCTCGTGAACCCTATAATCTCACTCCTAGAAGACAAGTACAAAGAGAACAGTACAATGATGATGATATGAAAGAACCATCTCCTTCCTCTCTATATTAATATGTAAGGGAGGCCAACAATACATATATGGGTCTAAGCCCTTACAAGCAACCTACAAATACACTTGTAGGATCACACATGTGGAGCGCTACACTCCAAGGGTACACATGCCAAGATCCAATGTGATGTTGTCCATAAGCAACACTCCAAATTCAAGGGATCTTTGTGAGATATGTTTGATGATCCTCCTACATGCCTCTAATGACTCCATTAAACCTTATAAGCCATGTACTCCGTTGGGTCCACCCCCCTACATAAACATTGTTTTGACCCACATATCCCCCAAGCGAACTCCAAGTCTCCATGCAAGCATCCAAGTAACCCCATTCTATATAGGGATCAATACCCTCCTCGTGAATACCAAACACTCCTCCTCTAATGCAAGGTATTCTCCAAGCAAGCAACCACCTTGTTGGGTATGTGTTATATTCTTTGCATGTGTCTGTGTGGGTGCGTTAAATATGACAACTACATCTGACGATCCCTCGTAGTAGTGCTCTGTTAGTGTCATGTGCGTCGGGTGCTTTCCTAGGGGGTCCCAGGGGGGGCAGGTATGACCCCCCTGGTTACACTCAGCGTTCGGCACCGGGCGTAGCCCAGGGCCGACGAGGTTCAGGGAAGAACCCCAAGATTTGTTTTGGGCGGTTTTTGCTATTTTTAGCAGATTTTGCTATTTTTAGTGGTTTACTAAAAATAATCTCAATTTTAGGGATTAGGGTTTTGGTATCTACAGAATACCTAAAAACATTGTATATATTGTATAGTAAATGGTGAAATTCAATATAATGAATATAAGAAAGGTTTTCCCAGATGAGGGTTTCCGGCATAAATCTTTGTGTACTATGTGAATGAGCCATTGATTAAATTATGTTTTGCTTAAGAATCTATATGCATTGCTTTACTTCACAGGTTTAAAACTTACACACCTCCACATGTTTATCATGTAGAATGTCACCAAGCTATATAAATATCTCCAATTCCCTAAGGAAGGTTGTCATGCAAGCACCCAATTGAGGTCAAAAATCCACTGAGTAATCCATTTCCTATGTGAATATCCATCAAAAAAACATCTCCAGTGTTCAAACCCATCATATACCATCGAGGAGATGATTATATACCATGGACCCCAACTCTCATAACACACCCCCATACATGATGTAAACACTTTAGAAGTAATCTTGAAAGGTAGCAAGTGACGGGTCATATTTTTTTAGTCCTTTTCAAACGAAAGTATTCAAATACTACTTAAAAAATTATAACGTTGTGCTATGGACATTAGATGTTAATGATGGGTACATTGAACATGTACTTGCAAAATATACTATTGATATAAGAGACTTTGAATTCATATGGGAAATGTCCCATTATTATTTACAAACAACAATCAAAGCAAAAAGTATAATACAATTTTATAAAAAAAGGTTTAGTGATGTGTGGTACCAATATAGAGATAAATATGATGAATCAAATGTATTACTAATAAATACATTGAATCCTTCTCCATTCATCGGATATCAGTAAAACCACATCTTGATAAAATCCTATACAAAATGAAACAAGAAAGATGATTGGTTTATGTAGGTTCTATATTTATTTTATAAGTTTGATGAAATTTCTCTGGTACCCCGATCTCTCAATGGGTCGGTAGGATGGTACCTCGGTGGGACCATATTGGGCTTCAATTTAAGTTCATTTCAAATAGTCGTTGGATCTTTCAGTGGCCCGTTATCTCGGTGCCCCGGTCATACCAGATTCGGATTTTTTTTTGTTTAAACTATTCACGATCCTAAAATATCTGGTGCCCCGGTTAAGATATTAATCACTAAATAAAGCATGATAACGTAAAATACTTACAATAAGTCCATCGGCCCTAGTTTCATTCAATAATTTAGAGGTTAAATCTTAAGATATACCAATGAGAAAGGTTACCATGCAAACTTGAATAAGCCTAAAACTCTCTTGTCCAGGGTTTGATGGTTGAAGAAATCCCCCATGATGGTAACCATCATGCTTTGTCGCCTATATGGAAAAAAAAAAGATACATCTAAATTCAAATCAGGGTGGGTGTCTCTTATCCATCGTGTTCTTAAAGAAAAGGTATTTAATTGGGCATATATTTCTCTGCCAACATCAAGCAAGAAGTTCAAAAATCCTAAGAAGCACCTCCAAGGTATTGCCTACCTCCAAGGTATTGCCCAGGATTTTTTATGTTTGGTATCTCCCTATAAAGAAGCAATTTTTATTTACTATTCTAAAATATGGGCAATCAATTGTAAAAAAATATTCTATGATATTTACAATTATTTCATGGTTCCCCTGCGCCTCATTTTGAAAGGTCTACCAACTCCCAGATTCACTCAAGAGGCCATTAATGCTATCAAGGAAATTGGGGACTGGTTCATTGACGGTGAATTCTCATACATAAGAATATATGGGTGTGAAGGAGCTCCCCATATTCTAGCTACATATGTTCAACATAGACTAGCCTTTAGATAAATTTCATACCAAACTGTGAGTGTTGGCATTGTTGCATTCTTATCAAGGAGTCAGAAAAAGCAATGGCCTTCCTTCCCAATTTCTCTAGGCATTTTTACCTTGTCAAATACAAAGCATGCTCAAATAGAGGTGGAGCAAATAAAGAATATTTGGCTAGCCCAAGGGAACTTCAAAGAACATGACCCAACAAAGATTGTAAAAAAATATTGTAGTATGGTCAATAATGTCAAATCATATAGCCATGAAGATGATCCATCTGACATTGCTTTTTAGAGAGAAACGAGTTTTTATGAAGTGTCTCAATGAATTGATGCAATAAGAAATAGATCTAAAATAAAGGAATTCCTTTATTGGCAATTAAAAAGAAAGAAGGCCTTCCTAAAAGAAAAGAAAATAGGGCATCACATAAATGGATGTTGATGAAGAGGAGGATGAACAATCAAAATCTGAAATAGAGAAGGACCTTAATGTTCCTACATGTGACACATAGACAAACAAATTAGATCAACACAGTATTGTTACTAGAGAAGATGAATTAAACAAAGCAACAACACAAACGCCTACAAAACCTTCTAAAGTAAATGTAGAGCTCAACGCCAACACATGTACTGAAAATGTTCATTCATATGTTGTTCCTACTATCCCTACAATTGATACCACCCCTATAACTTCCATCGCAGGAAGAATAGTTCCAATGTCTCTTGACCTTGGTAGTCTTCAACCTATCCAATACATTGTTATGTCATTGGATAATTACACATTTGATGATAAGACAAAGACCATTGTCGAAAGGAGAACTAAAATAAGAAAGACATACCACCATGAGGAAGTTACATAGGAAACANTTGACCTTGGTAGTCTTCAACCTATCCAATACATTGTTATGTCATTGGATAATTACACATTTGATGATAAGACAAAGACCATTGTCGAAAGGAGAACTAAAATAAGAAAGACATACCACCATGAGGAAGTTACATAGGAAACAATGCATCTTTGGGATGTTGCACATTTAAATGATGAAGAATTTGCAGAGGAAGTTGTTGATGCCTTAGGGGAATTTTCTAGTGCAAATAAATGGTTTGTAAGTAAATTGTCTACTCGGTTAAAAAGAGAAAGGAAAAGAGTGGAAGAGCTACAAGAGTAGTTGAAGTCACAAGAAGCCAATTAGTCTGAGGAACATGAAACTCATCTGAAGCATCTTGTAGAAGCAAATAGAATCTCTATGGATACTATTGTACAGTTAACAACTAAAATAGATGGGACAAAAGATGAACATGGCAGACAAGTAGCTGTGTTTATTGATGAGAAAGAGAAATTGAGAAAAAATTACAAGAATCAAGTGGACACTTTGACTACTCAATTAGATGAAATGAAAATCAAAATATAAAATTCAAAAACTTTAAAGAAAGAAGTAATGGAGCTAAGCAACAATATAGCTTATTTACAAGAGTCACTTTATACCAAGTTGTATGACATCAAAGAACAACATGAAAAAGTGCTTTAGTTTACTACATAATCTCAAATACAGTTTGAGAAACAAAAGGAAGCTCAAAGATTCTTTGATGATTTGAAAACATGGGAAGCAAAGGAAACCAATTTTCCTCATAGTTACTCCATACTATCTGAAAGGGAAAAAATACAAATACAAGCATCACTTGACTCTTGGAATATCAATCACTTATTCTCATAGGGTTTAATAAAGGAAACAATCAAGAGTTTCTCAAACTTATGGGATCTAGCCCTAGATATAATTGAGGATTATGAGATACATCATGTGCAATTTCTTGGCCAATCAGTACCCTTGTTAGATTGTCTTGCATATTTGTATCAGCAGATTAACTCAAGAATAGATGGGATCACTCAACTCAGTTTCTGGAATGTGGATAGTCTCAAACAAATCATCACTTGACCTACAGAATGTTCCAAATCCATCAATAATTTCTTGTTGAAATTCAAATCATGACATAAAGAAATCACTAAAAAGATCTATCGATGCAAGTTGAACGAAGAAATTCCCCAACCACATTTAATTTCACTAATGTTAAAGAAAGTTACCCTATGGAAAAATTGCATCCAGATGCAAGGAAGAAAAGTCATAAAATAAGTTGTTGGTATCGAGGAGAATATCGCTCCTTAATATCAGCCATCAAATCAAATTGATATCTGGATCTATCAGTTGAAACAAAATTAGGAAACAGTTCTATGTTTTAACATATTTTATTTCTATTTATTGTAATGATGGAGATATAACTAAGAGGATGGAAACTCTGGAAAATTGGCTAAGTACACTATTGTAAAAGCCAAATTCTGTGAATTGGAAGACCTGAAGTGGTGGTACCTACATTGTGTTTTAGTTGTTTTGGTACTATTATTCAAAGCTAATGAAATACAGATTTTGCATGCCATTATTATCTTTCTTTCAGATTTAATAATGAATGAATGTTTATGTTCTCTATTTTTGCACCATTGTTAGAAGATTTGAGAAATTATTATGTCATTTCATTCTTGATTGAATTTGATGGGAACGATAACAAATTAAAATATGGGTATGCATATTTATGTTCTCTTGGTAACTATTTATTAAGTGAATTATTGATATGTATTTGTTTTAACTATTGCTTGATTAATTCATGTTATTCATCTATACTAAGTGTGAGTATACATATTGGTACTTTTCTTAGCAACTATTTACTAAGTTAAAACGGATGTGTGTTTGTTTTGATTGTTATCAGGTTGTACAAATTATTTCTATAGCTTGATAGTTTATCTTTATCTCATATTCAATATATGTTATTTTTCTTGCTCCTAATTTGGATACTACGAACTACTTCTATATCCCAGTCATGATAGTGTAGTTTTAGAATATAAATAGATTATTTCTTTATTTTTATGTATGATCATTTAGAAGAGCTTCAAGGAAGGTCTCTTATAAAGGAGCAATTTCCCCCTTAAGTGAAAATCGAACCCCAAACGAGTATAGGTCTAATTGGGGCCTTGACTAACCAATTTCTCCATGTTAACTACCAGGAGTTTTTCTAGACATCAACACAATGATATTAATATTCCAAATAAAAAAGATTTTGGATTAACCTTTTTTTCACTAAAGCATTTGATTTTTCCAGTACATAAATTTTGTAAATTTGTATTTTTAATCAATTATTTGTAATTGTTGTCATCTCATCATATAATCATCAAGGCATAACGTTATTTCGTGACTTTTATTTAACTATATGCATTAATATGAGTGTAATATTTATAACAAAACTCCATGTAAATGGGATATGTAATATTTATAATAAAACTCCTTGTAAATGGGATATGTAATATTTATAATAAAACTCCATGTAAATAAAAAAGCATTCCTTAAATAAATAAATAAAATTAACTGCTAAATAATCAGTGATATGTGAATTATTAAGACTAAGATATGGGTCTTAGATGAATGAATTTGAACTTTCTCTACTATTAAGAACTTTTTCCTTTGAAAACAAATCGTATATTTTTATTAGAATATTAAAGGAGTACATTTTAAATATGTTTGTACAACATTTGGTTACATTCATGGATATCAAAAATGGATTTTATATCTTCATCATATCCATGTACAATAACCATCTTTTATATCTATCCAAAAAAAAACATGTTGTTGCTTATCATAAAGATATGTCAAAAATCAAAACAAACTTTGTAAACATTAGTCTACCTATCTCTCATTCAAACCATTACAAAAAGGATCTCAACATGTTATCTCATGTTCTCATCATCCAATACCCATCAATAGAACCTCCACCTAATGGCAAAGATATAATAAGCTCTACAAAAGTTTCACAAACAATTAAAAATTAGTCTACTCTACAACATTTTGTGTGACATTTTTAAACATCAAATAGTTAGACATTTTATTTCCCAATCCAAAATTATATTCTTATATCAATTATTTACAATTGCAATCATCTCATATAGTCCAACAACAAGGAAAGAAGTTCTTTATAGACTTTGTATTTCCCTATATGCATTAATATGATTGTATAAATGTTACATGTAATATTTCAAATAAAAGTACATGTAAATAAAATTGTGTCATCTTACCAAAAACTCGAAATTAATGGATAATGAGTATTGTTAAGTGGATTATTCACAGTCATTGGAGATTGATCATTTTGAACATAATGAATTTGATTTTTCAATTCATAACCATAACTTTTAGTAATTTTTTTCATAATAATGGTTATGTTTTATATTATAAAAAGAGTTGCAATTGAATTGGACAATTGAATAATGAAAAAAAAAAAAAAGTTAAGATGAACTTTTCCAATGGTAAAAAAAAAACATGACTATTTATATAAAAAGTACTTAATATTATGGTTTATATTATATATTTATAAGATGCTTTAAGTTAATTGCCTTGAATATTGGTTTAAGAAAAAACAATTCAAGAAAACATTAAAAAACATGCAAAAATCTTTAGAAACTTGTTCCATAAACAGTAGGCCTACATCATGTTCATTTCACCCACATGGATTCTTGAGAAATTTAAAATCTCCTTCAATTTTTATAAGTTCTTTCAAGACTGAGATGCAAACTATAGTGTTAGCTCTAATGGTAGCTTGTATCCCATTTTTTATAATGTATTTTTTAGATAAAAACAACTCAACTCAATGGCCTTGTTTCATGTGTTTTTACTTATCTATTTTTAGTTTTGGCTATCCAATACTCCATGTTATCCAAATTTCCTAGGGATAACTAAGGAGATGATGTCTTGAGGCCCTAAGGTTGAATACATGGTGTATCGAGAGAAAAATGGTTGACAGTCTCCACTTGCATAGATAGAGGTCTATCTCACCATCGCAGATCTCAGATTCATCACAATGGTATCTGCCACACCAACTAGCTTCTAGAATACATTGGGTGTTGCTCCATGAGGTACAAGTCAGGTATTATGGTGAGTGTAATTTCAATATTTGAATCATTTGAGTATGTTGCATTTAAAGTTTCTTTGATTATGTAATGTCTACTTGGAAGTTATGCTCTTTTCCCTATTTCACCTTGGTGGTTGACATTGCACCCTAGTAAGTGGTCATCGGCCTTAAGGATGGGTTTTCTACTAGGAGGTCCCCTTGACAAGTCATCGTGCCATTCCTAATCATACTTACCACTTTCCACACTTCATCCTCTCATCTTCCTGTCTTTTGGGATTTTCGGGTGTACTGACCCAAGAAGGGTTTGTCCCTCATTTCATGGGAAGAAGCGGTTGAAGGCCCAAAGGGAATGTAGTTGGAAAAATATAAAAGCCAAATCATAACCTTCCATATGATCACCCAAAATAGGTCTTGAGAACAACGAAATGTTTCTCCTAAAAAATTTAAAGACCTGCAAAAGCAAACACATACATATAAATGTCCCACTTGTAAAGGGATCTACACAAGTGCAATACAAGCTAGACTTTACCCCCATGGAACTCTATGTACCTCTCCCTTCAAGTGGCATTGCGGTACTTGCCCCCTAGATATATTTTACCCCATAAGGAGTAGCCAGTTGTTATGGACCTTAATTAATTAATGGAATTAAATGGGCTCGGAAAAATGACGCATTGAAAATGAAGGTGCAACACACCCTCTACAAAGGCACCCATAAATGAGACACTATGATCCCTTATATGTCATGAACCCCATGCCCAAAAATATTTCCCCATCCACTTTATCTTCTCCACATGGATTAGAGGGGACTCACCTGGGAAACACTCCTTGACTTAGGGGATGATTCACCCAATAAGTCACTTTTTCAACCCTCCCATACCTAAACTTGGCAAGTTGCATAGGGTCTTTGAGCACTTATTTAATTTGATGAGGTGTTTTTTGATGCACATGATTAGGTGAATATTTTATTGATTTTATTTATTTATCATTATACGTTTGACTTGATATCCTTGGAGGGTGTATTCATTGTCTTTGTAGGACCTTTCTTGGTGGACATTTTTGGAGGAACAAGCCTAGCTTCAGCTTCCTTTGGGCATCAAGCCCACGGATAGGATACCATGGCCTACACACCGGATGATGATGGTAGCTTATGGAGGCTTCAAAGACACCTTGGATGACCTCACCTAGCCCCTACAATCCCAACGTTTGGCCTTTGGAGATCAAAATGTCACATTTAGAGGGCTTGACATCACCCTGTGGATAGGATTTGGAGTGGTGGTGTGGTTGAGTTGACACTTGGCACCTTTTGATGAATAGATGCCTTGGCTCGATGGAGGATACCCTAGCGCATGAGAAGGAGGCCTTTTGAGGCCCAACATTTCACCTCCAAGCTCCAACGACTTGCTAGAATTGCCAAAACGTCACCCTAGAGAGGGTTGGCGTCATCTTTAGGGTTTCTTATGTGCAATTTTTAAGTTAAATTGGATTTAATGTTGTAAAGGGGAAAAATAAAGGGAAATATCTCCCTTATTTTGAGGTTTACCCTAACTTAAGTGGACAAACTCTTCTTAGGATATTTGTATAAATAAGAATAATTTATATTCCAATTTTATTATAGCTCTCCCATTTTGAGAAGATACTTGGCTAAAATTCGTGCCCTCTTTGGAAAACTTGGATCTCTCTCTCTCTCTCTCTTGCAAATGTATTTTGGTGATTTCACTTGGTGTATTGTGGAGCTAAGATGGTGCAGACCTCTTCGAGGCTTATTCTCTTTCTTTGTGATGGAATTTACTTAGTGAACTAGGGTTTTATATTGCATCGCTCTTGGAATTGGTAAGAAAAAATTGTGATTTGTTAGTTCTCCTACTTGTTTCATAGTGTTATTGGTTGAAACCCTAGGAGGAGTATAAAAGCATACACCCTCCATCAAGCTTCATATTCATTGCTAGTTATTAAGTCAATTTTTGACAAGGTTTCTAGCAGGAGTACAAGGGTGTACACCCTCCTAGATCTACCTAAGTTTGATTTGCATACCCTAGGGAGTAAGAGGGTTTACACCCCTAGATACATTGTAGATACAACCCTTATATACAAGACTCCATTTATCCATATTTTAAAAAGAAATAATCTGATTTTTTCATTGGATAAATAAAATTGCTTGCATTGGGTAACATGATTTTACGAGATTTTCATGTTGTTTGAAGTGGAATCAATTCTATGCTCTACTAGCTTGCTTGAATCACTAGGGATTCCTTTTTGGATAAGGATGTCTTACTGATGTTATAACATTAAATCTAAAGCCATTAGGTCTGCAGAAATTTTCTCTCAAACTTTTACTTTTGCTCTCTTTTCAACTGTCAGAATTTGCTAGAAAGTTGCCATAATAATCTACTTCTCATTTAGCATCTTTTGGGTGGTTTACTTGTAATTTTTAGTGGTTGGAATTTTCTGTTGTAGCAATATTTTTCTACAGCCATAAGGATGTTATAATATCTCTACAACAACATATGTAAGCATCCCTATATTATTGATAATGTCTTTCCCTATGTCACTTGAGTTATCCTAGTCATTGCTAGTTTATCTCTTGCATCGTTAACTAGACTTTGAGTGACTTATTTAGCAGCTTTGATTATTATTTACTTGTTGAACTATATCATTGTTTATTACTTCTATATAGGACAGAAAGTTTCACTTGCTTTTCCATTGGATACCAAGGCTTGTATACTTGTATTTTCTTGTGTCTCAGGCAAGTACAACAATATTCTATAAGTACTCCACTTCTTGGAAACCTTCCCTCATGAAAAAGACTCCATCCCAAGCATTCCATATCTCCACAACTTGACCTATAGGGGATTCAGTTCCATAACCTCATTTTCCATCTCATTTCCCCTAGGGTCACTTGGGATTCCCCCCTTGTGTTGGATTTATCCATCACTAAAATGAAGGGAGGGTTTATATAAGGTGACAGTGGGTACACTCTCCCATAGTAATCACCATCTCATGGATTGGGTCGGGCTTTTCCCAACCTATAGTTTATGCGATAACATTTTGGCATCGTTTCCAGGGAGGATTTTGAATCCTCTTTCGTGCCCTAGTGACACTTTGGAAACATTCCATCCCAAATCCTTTACCCCTATCTTTCTTGGTGACTCCATTAGAAGAACGTTCCCCTTCCATAATTGATAAGCTTGTCTTAATTTTTATCTAGAAACTCCATTATGGGACGTACCCAGAAAAATCATTACCCAAGTCCCCAACATGCATTAAAACATCATAAACCTTCACCCAAATGGTCTAGTCCTCTATCATATCCCACTTCTCATGCTTTCCCATCTACCTCTCCTACCCCTCCATATTCACCCACTTCCCCTACACCTCCATTTTCATCCACGCCTCATTCACCAAGTACAACCTAGAGCCCGTGGTTTAAATATGCATACAAGCCTTTAGACATGACAAAGATCCATGGATCTCCTCACAAACTCCCAGGGGACTTTAAGGAATGGCTCCCTAGCTTTTCAGGAGATGATTTCATCACAATCGAGGATCATTTAGATACTTTCTTCTACACCCTTGAACCCTATGACCAACACGAAGATGTTTGGGTGAGAATTTTCTCCTACACTCTTTTCGAAAGGGCTAAAGAGTGGTATCATAGTATATTTCAAAGGACAGTCACAATTTGGGATCATTTTGGGGAAAGCTTTGTCAAAATATTCGAGAAAAACAAATATTGCCAATCACTTTATGATCAACTCTATAACTACAAAAGAAAACTAGGGGAAAGCATAAAGGACTTCAATTATAGGTTCAATACCCTTGTGAGAAGATTTCCTCAAGATTTCAAGCCATCTCAAGGTACCATCCTCGAGTCCTACATGTCAACCATAAGATATCCCTGCGAATTTCTAATTGGAAAGGGACGCCCCACAACTCTATTTGAAGCCCAAAAAAGAGCATGTGATATCGAAGAGAACATAGCTTTCTCTCTATGTAAAGATGAGGATTGTCTTGAGGAAATCATTCAGATAAATCAAGTTCTAGACTTTGTCATTTCGGACCCTCCCCACAATGTCAAGACATACCTACAAAGGGAATGGGAGGAAGCCACTAAACAAGTTGTTGGTCACGTGATGAGTCTTTTGGGGAAAGAAAAGGAACAACATCTAAATAAATACCTCCCCCTATAAGGGAGATGTTCAAAGTGGAAAGAAAACGAGCAACAAGATGGGCTTAAGAGAAATTTTTGCAACATATTCAATAAGTTCTAATTGAGCCATGTAAAGAAAAGAAAATTGGTGCCATCAAGAATGAAGAGAATATTATCTTCCAAAACAAGACCAAAAAAAAACACTTTTTCAAAGATCATGTCTGCATGCCCCGTCAAGTTCTGGATAAGGGATTGACAACATCCTCATTTTTGCAAACTCTCTTTTTCTAGAAAAAGAAAATAAGGATGGATCTTGGGTGATCTGGATTATTTTCGAAAGAAAATGAAAGAAGAGATATTACAATAAAACACACATAAAAATTGCCAAAAACAGATGAATACAGCAATACATAATTTCTATTAATGAAAGAAATGTACGGAGACTGTAAAAATACAAAGTGCAAGACTCGCTAGAATGGTGGTAGCTTTATATCTGAGAAGAGATGTGACAGCTATTTTCATTCGCAAGAAGATGATTACAATGAGGCTCTTAAGGCCTTTTTATGATAAATATGAATTCCAAAACCCTAGACATCCAAAAACCTAACCCTAGGAGATGAAGCGCCAAAATTCATGTGGACCTCGTTGGGGTAAGTTAATACATTAAATTCCTGAGGTTGTAACTTTTGCATACTATATTTCTTTTAGGCATGTGATAGCCCACTGGAAAGGTATTTTCGAGAACTACACATTATGTCGTCAAACTTTGACTCCGTCTACATTTTGACTATGGAAAGCCTAGAAAATATTGTTTAGAGCCTCAAAGAATCCCTAGAAGTACATAAAGATGTACTAACATGAAAACTTCCAAAATAATCCAGTTGGAATAGGTGAGCAGCCACCAATATCCACCTGGATGTTGTGTAGGGCTTCAGGACAGCCCTATAAGTGCAAAACCCACAATTACAAATAAATGTCCTCATCACTGAGAAACGTGCTAAACTGAAAACAGTCAAGATGAGTCGGTTGGAATTTGGAACAGGTGGACGACCACCAATATCCACCTAGATTATTGGGGCTTAGACTTTGATGGTGCACACTCAAGCTCAGGTTCAAGTGCAGGAATAGTTTTGATATCACCGGATAACGAGACTACCCTTTTCTCATACAGACTTGAGTTTAAATGCACAAACAACATTGTTGAGTATGAAGCCCTCATTTTGGGCGTGAACCTTGTCATTGATATGAACATCAAGTACCTACGTGTAAGAGGAGACTCGAAATTGATCATTTCACAATTTAACAAGAAATTTGTTGCTAAGAACCCAAGGTTGAAACAATACAGAGATGTCATATAGGATGCCATGAAGAGATTTGATAACTTTACGATTGAAGTCATACCTAGAGAAGAAAATCATGTTGTAGACAACCTTGTCGCTTCCGCATCTACTTTGCATATTTTCAAAGATATCGATCTCTACAAAGTGGAAGTAAATTTTAAGCCTTCAATACCTAATAACTTGGAACATTAGCAATTTTTTGACAATGAAAACCAAATCTTGTGTTTCCTCCAAAATGAAGGTGAATTCTTGGAAACCTAGATAAACTTGTTGGCAGAAGAAGAAAATATTGATATCATTGATTTTCATGACGAACCCTTACCGAAAGGTATTATTCCCCTAGAGATAATTTTTTATTAAAATGACATGTATAAGGAGAAGTCGTCAAGCAAAATTCATGACGAGGTCATTAAATTCAATATTGGCACCAAGAAATCCCCAAAAATGGTCAAATGTGGAAAAGGAACAACTCTTGATGAGAGGGAGAAGTTGATTTCCCTCATAATATACTTTAAGGATGTTTTTGCATGGTCATATGAGGATGTGAAGGCTTACCGAGAGGATTTCATATAGCATGTTATTCCCCTTAAGGAAGGCACGAAACCATTCAGGCAGAAGCTCAAGCAAATAAAACTGAAAGTTGCCCCACACGTCCAAAAGGAATTGCAAAACATGGTTGAGGCAGGGATAACCGATCCCATCAGATACTCATCCAGGGTATCCAATCTAGTCATTGTCAGGAAGAATACTAGTGATACCAGGATATGTGTTGACTTCAGAAATTTTAATCAGGCTTTACTTAAAGACAATTATCCTTTGCCAAACATGAAGTATCTTTTGCAAAGGGTCACTGGAGAAGAAATGATGTCCATGATTGATGGTTTTTCAAGATACAACCAAGTGCTCATGAAAGAATATGACCATCTCAAAACTTCTTTCACCACCCCTTGGGGAACTTACAAGTATTTGAAAACCCCTTTTGGATTGACCAACAGAGGAGACACTTTTCAACGTGCAATGGATTATGATTTTAGTGACATAATTGGGAAATGTATAGAGATTTACTAGGATGACTTAAATACTATCTCCAAGAAGAGAAATAAACATATCCAACACTTAAGAACGATTTTTCAAAGTTGTAGAGAATATGCCATTTCTCCTAATACTAAGAAATCAATTTTTGGTGTAGATAAAGGCAAGTTATTAGGCCATATCATTTCCAAATATGGGATATCAATAGAAACTTCCAAAATCGAAGCCATCAAGAAGATCCCTCTCCCTAAAGATAAGAAGGCCTGAAATCCTTATTTGGCCAGATCAACTTCATAAGGAGGTTCATTCTTAACTTTTTTGAAATCTTGAAGCCACTCAATCGCTTGTTAAAGAAGGATGTTCCTTGAAAATGGGACAATGTAGTAAAGTTGGCTTTCAAACGTATCAAAGAAGCAATAACTATCGCATCGGTCCTATCTAGCCTAGATTTCGCTAAAAACTTCATCATATTCTCTTTCACTTCAAAGGATACCATCGCATGAGTTCTTTTGCAAAAGAATGATCAAGGAGATGAACAACCGAACACTTTAATTAGAAAAACCAATAGGTACTCAGAGCTAAACTACACCATTATGGAGAAACAAGCCTATTCTCCTGTCAAGTCCCTCAAGCATTTTAGAACTTATGTGGGATACAACAAGATTAAATCTTTCATCCCTTACCCTATCGTAAAGGATGTTTTATCACAACAAGATTGTCTTGGATCAAGGGGAAAATGGGTTTCACAAATACAAGAATATGACCTGCAGATCAAACCATCCAAGATAATCAAAGGCCAAGGGTTAGCTAAAATGTTGACAGAAGGCAATCAAGAATCCATCGAGATGGGAGAAAGGGAACAAACTAACGTTATGGTAAGTGAAATTGAGAATGACGAGTGGTATTCAAATATCATTTATTACTTGATGAATATTACTTTCCCTGGTAATTTGGTCGATCATAAGAGAATATCCCTAACGCTCAAGGCCATGAAGTATTACTTGACACAAGATGGTCTTGGATGGAGGAACCTCGACGGGGTAATCCTCAGGTGTGTGAATAAGTAAGAAGCAAATAAGTTAGTTGTTGATTTTAACTCAGGGTATTGTGAAGACCACTTTGTGGCTTGCACTACTTCCCATAAGATCCTAAGGGTAGGATATTACTGGCCCACTATTTTCTTCGACACACATCGATACGTTAGATCTTATAAGCCTTGTCAATTATTTACCAGGAAACAACACCTCATTTCCCTCCATATGGATTTCATTGGCAAGTTCAGGGACAACTCTAGTAATGGTTACCAATGGGTTTTAACTGCCATAGTTTTCTTCACCAGATGGGACGAAGTCATCCCAATGGAGAAACCAACAAAAGAGGTCGTGATGAAATTCCTTGAGGAAAAAAATTGTCACTAGATTTGGCGTTCCTACAAAGATAACCACGAATAACGCCAATGATTTTAGATTGATGGCATTTAATGAGTTATGCTTCAAATATGGAATTGTATTATCACACTCCTTGAATCATTACCCTTGAGGAAGTGGACTAGCAGAGTCCAGCAATAAGAATATTATGAATATTGTAAAGAATATTGTTGGAGAGAATAAGAAAAGTTGGGATAGAAAGATCAAGTATGTCTTATGGGTAGACTGCACAACTACTAATACCTCTACCAGGAAAACCACTTTCGAATTGATTTATGGGATAGAATCATGCCTACCTATAAACCTCTAGATTCCATCATTCCAAGTAGCTCAACACTTCTCCATGGATAAAGAAGAATTGAAGGGGAGAATTCATCAACTCATAGAGTTGGATGAAACTCAAAGAATGGCCTTTGATCAAATGGATAAGAACCAAGAGAAAATAAAAGGTATGTTTGGATGCAAGGCAAGGCAAAGATATTTCAAGAAAGGAGACCAGGTCCTAATGTGGGACAAAAGAAGAGAAAAACTTGGAATGCATCAAAAGTTTGATAGTGTGTAGTTGGGGCCCTACAATATAGAAGATATATATGGGTTAGATTCCTTTTATTTGTCCACAGCAGAAGGGAGGAGGATGCAATTTTCATTAAATCCATCCCTCCTCAAACATTATTTCCAAGGTGGCACTTGACTTCTTCAAGGCCCAGTCCCCAAGTAAGTAGGTAGGTCATCTTGCCTTCTTGCATTTGCATCTTGATTGCTCATAGTAGTTTAGCTGCATTTATTTTTTAATTTTTCTCTACTTGCATATTTCTTTCATCATATTAAATATTTATTTTAGGAATTTTTGAAAAAATGCAAAATTTTCTTTCTTAGATTAGTTGCCAATTTTGAAGTTTTCGATTTTTTATTATATGGACAAAGGGTGATAGAACCACCCTAGATTTTACGGTTTTATGTTTCAGTGTAGACACAGGTACAACCAGGAGATGTTGAGGTTCTCATGCACTCTACGGTGAGTACATGTCCCCGAGTAGGAGCCAGATGTTATCCCCATTTCCTAGGGATAACTAAGGAGATTATGTCTCGAGATCCTCATGTTGCAGACATGGAATACCGAGAGACAGATGGTTGACAGTGTCCACTTGCATAGAAAAAGGACTACCTCACCACCACAAATATCAAATTCATCATGATGGTATCCACCACACCAGCTTGCTTCCAGAAGACACTGGGTCTTTCTCCATGAGGTACAAGCCAACTATTATGGTGAGCGTCATTTCAATATTTGAGTGATCCGGATTATTTTCAAAACGAAATGAAAGCATAGATATTACAATGAAATACACATAAATATTTCCAGAGATAGATAAATACAGTAATACGTGATTTACATTAATGAAATAAATGTACATAGACTATAAAAATACAGAGTGTAAGACTCGCTAGAATGGTGGCAACTTTATCTTTTAGAAGAGATGTGATGGCTACACTCATTCGCAAGAAGATGAATACAATAAGGCTCTGAAGGAATTTTTACAATAAACATGAATGCCAAAACCCTAGACATCCAAAAACCTAACACTAGGAGATGAAGCACCAAAAGGCATGTGGGCCCCGTTTGAGTAAGTTAGTACATTAACTTCTCGAGGTCGTAACTTTTGCATACGATCTATGTTTTAGGCATGTGATAGCTCGTTGGAAAGGTATTTTCGAGAACTACATAGTAAGTCATCAAAATATGACTCTATCAACAGTTTGGTTGTGGCAAGCCCAAAATAATTTTTTTAGGGCCTCAAAACGGCCCCAAAAGTACAGAAAGATGTACTTAGATGAAAAATTCCAAAATAAGCCAGTTGGAATAGGTGGGTGGCCACCATTATACACCTGGATGTTGTTTAGGGCTTTAGGATAGCCCCAAAACTGCAGAACCAATAATTACAAATAAATTTTCCCATTACAGAGAAATGTGTTGAACTGAAAACTGTCAAGATGAGCCAGTTTGAATTTGGAATAAGTGGGTGGCCACCAATATCCACCTAGATCATTGAGGCAATGGAGTATGTTGCATTTAAAGTTGCTTTTGATTATGTAACATTGTCTAGGAAGTTATGCTTGTTTCCCTGTTTCACCTTGGTGGTTGACATTGCACCCTAGTAAGTGGTCACTCTTAAGGATGGGTTTGCTACTAGGAGGTCCCCTTGACAATTCATCATTCCATTCTCGATCATAATTACCACTTTCCACACTTCATCCTCTCATATCCATATTTTTTGGGTTTTTTAGGTGTATTGTCCCAAGAAGGGATTGTCCCTCATTTCATGGGAAGAAGGGGCCAAAGGCCCATAGGAAATGTAGATGGAAAAAGAAAAAAGAAAAAAACATAACCTTCCATATGCTCACCCAAAATAGTTCTTGAGAACAATGAAATGTTCCTCCTAAAAAATTCAAAGACCTGCAAAAGAAAACACATACATATAAATGCCCCACTTGTTGAGGGATCTACACAAGTGCATTATAAGATAATACTTTACCCCCATGGAAATATATGTACCTCTCCCTTCAAATGACATTGTGGTACTCCCCCCCAAGTTATATTTTACCCCGTAGGGAGTACCCATTTGTTCTAGACCTTAATTAATTAATGGCATTAAATGGGCTTAGAAAAAGGATGCATTGAAAACGAAGGTCCAACACATCCTCTACAAAGGAACCCATAAATGAGACACTACGATCCTTTGTATGTCATTAACCCCATGCCCAAAATGCTTTCCCCCATCCACTTCATCTTCTCCACATGGATTAGAGGGGGGCCCACCAAGGAAACACTTCGTGACTTAGGGGATGATTCACCCAATACGTCACTTTGTCAACCCTCCCATACCTAAACTTGGCAATTTGCATAGGGTCTTTGAGCACTTGTTTAATTTGATGAGGTGGTTTTTTATCCACATGCTTAGGTGAATATTTTATTGATTTGATTTACTTATCATCATACTTTTGACTTGATATCCTTGGAGGGCGTATTCATTATCTTTATAGGACCTTTCTTGGTGAACAATTTTGGTGGACACTAGATGATCATGGTAGCTTATGGAGGCTTGAGAGACACCTTGGATGACCTCACCTAGCCCCCACAAGCCCAACATTTGGCCTTTGGAGGTCAAAACGCCACATTTAGAGGGTTTGACGTCACCCTAGGGCTAGGTTCTAGAGTGGTGGTGTGGTTGACTTGACACTTGGCACCTTTTGATGGAGAGAGGCTTTGGCATGATGGAGGAGACCCTAGCACATGAGAGGGAGGCCTTTTGAGGCCCAACGTTTAACCTCCAAGCTTCAACGACTTGCTAGAAGTGCCACAACGTCACCCTAGAGAGGGTTGGCGTCATCTTTAGGGTTTCTTATGTGCAAATTTTAAGTTAAATTGTATTTAATATTGTAAAGGGGAAAAATAAAGGGAAATGTCACCCTTATTTTGTGGTTTACCCTAAATTAAGTGGAAAAACACTTTTTAGGA
Organism: Picea engelmannii; assembly: GCA_009831015.1. NCBI lineage: Eukaryota > Viridiplantae > Streptophyta > Pinopsida > Pinales > Pinaceae > Picea > Picea engelmannii. The sequence continues at coordinate 147,679 of ML790156.1, read as the reverse complement.
GATTTGTATAAATAAGAATCATTTCTATTTCATTTTTATCATAGCTCTCCCATTTGGAGAAGACACTTGGCTGAAATTTGCACCCTCTTTGGGAAACTTTGATCTCTCCCTCTCTTGAAAATCTATTTTGGTGATTTCCCTTGGTGTATTGTGGAGTTAAGGTGGTGTGGACCTCTTGGAGGCTTATTCTCTTGCTTTGGGATGGAATTTACTTGATGAAATAGGGATTTATATTGCATATCTCTTGGAATTGGTAAGAAAAATCTGCAATTTGTTAGTTCTTCTTGCTTGTTTCATAGTTCTTTTGGTTGAAACCCTAGGAGGAGTATAAATGCATACACCCTCCATCAAGCTTCATCTTCAATTCTAGTTATTAAGTCAATTTTGGATAAGGTTTCTAGGAGGAGTACAAGGGTGTGCACCCTCCTCTATTTACCTAAGTTTGATTTGAATACCCTAAGGAGTAAGAGGGTTTACACCCATAGCGATAATGTAGATCCAACTCTTATATACAAGATCCATTTACCCATATTTTAAAAGGCACTAATCTAAGTTTTGCATTGGGTAATGTGATTTTACGAGATTATCAAGTTGTTTGAAGTGTAACCAATTCTATGCTCTACTAGCTAGCTTGAGACACTATGGCATCCTCTTTGACTAAGGATATATTACTATCGTTATAAAATTAAATGTACAGCCATTAGGGCTGCAGAAAATTTCTCTCAAACTTTTACTTTTGCTCTCTTTTATACTGTCTGAATTTGCTAGAAAGTTGCCATAATAATCTACTTGTCATTTAGCATCTTTTGGGTTGTTAACTTGTAGTTTTTGGTGGTTGGAATTTTCTGTTGTAGAAATATTTTTCTACATCCATAAGGTTGTTATAATATCTCTTCTATAACATCTTTAAACATCCCTATATTTTTTCTAAAGTCTTACTCTATCTCACTTGAGCTATGCCAATCATTGCTAGCTTATCTCTTGCATCTTTAACTAGACTTTGTGTGACTTTTTTAGCAGCTTTGATTATTATTTACTTGTTGAACCATATCATTGTTTATTGTTTCTATATAGGACAGTAATATTCACTTTATTTTCCATTGGATATCAAGGCTTGTATACTTGTCTTTTTTTATATCTCGGGAAGGTACACCAATCTTCTGCAGGTACACTATGTCTTGGAAACATTCCCTCATCAACAAGACTTCATCCCAAGCCTTCCATCTCTCCAAAACTTGACCTATAGGGGATTCACTTACATAACCTCACTTAACATCTCATTTCCCCCTAGGGTCACTCGGGATTCCCCCCTTTTGTTGGATTTATCCTTCACTAAAGCGAGGGGAGGGTTTATCTAAGGTGACAGTGTGTAGACTCTCCCACAGTTATACCCATATGGTGGATTGGTTTGGGCCTTTCACAACCTACAGTTTGTGTGATAACATGTTGGCATTGTTGTTGGGGAGTATTTTGAATCCTCTTTCGTGCCCTAACGACCCTTTTGCAAGCTTCCATCTCAAATCCTTTACATTATCTTTCCTAGTGGCACCACTAGAAGAACGTTCCCCTTCCATCCTTGATAATATTTTCATATGGCCTATTTCGCGACTCCATTATGGGACGTACCTAGAAAAAACATTACCCAAGTCCCCAACATGCATCCAAGCATCATAAACCTTCACCCAAATGGTCTAATCATTCGTCATCTCCCACTTCTCATGCTTTCCCATCTACCTCTCCTACCCCTCCATCTTCACCCACTTCCCCTACACCTCCATTTCCATCCATTCCTCATTCACCAAGTACTCCCTGGAGCCTTTGGATTAAAGATGCATACAATCCTTTAGACATAATGAAGATCCTTGGGTCTCCTCACAAAATCCTAAGGGACTTTAAGAAATAGATCCCTAGATTTTCAGTAGATGACTTCGTCACAACCAAAGATCATTTAGATACTTTCCTCTATGCCCTTAAACCCTATGACCAACACGAATATGTTCGGATGAGAGTTTTATCCTACACTCTTGTTGGAAGGGATAAATAGTGTTATGATAGTATCTTCTCAGGGATGATCACAAGTTGGGATTGGGATATTTTTCAGGAACATTTTGTCAAAATATTCAAGAAAAATAAAGATTGTCAGTCCCTTTACTATTAGCTTTGTAACTACAAAAGAAAACCAGGGGAAAGAATAAAGGACTTCAATGATAGGTTCAATACCCTTGTGAGGAGTTTTCCTTAAGATTTCAAGCCCTATAAAAGTACCATCCTCAAGTCCTACATGTCAACTATGAGAGATCCCTACAAAGTTCTAATTAGAAAGGGACACCCTACAACTCAATTTGAAGCCCAAGAAAGGCTGTGTGAGATCGAAGAGAACATAGCTTTCTCTCTTTGTCAAGATGACAATTGTCTTGAGGAAGTCATTCAGATAAATCAAGTTGTAGACTTTTTCATTCCGAAACCTCCCCACAATTTAAGGACATACCTACAAAGAGAATTAGAGGAAGTTGCTAACCAAGTCGCTAGTGTTACACATCAAAATGCTACACTTAAGTGTCGCACCCTAAGTGTTTCAAGTGTCACAACTATCGCAAAGTGTCACAAAGTGTCGTATGCACCTTACTAAGTTTCGCATGCACTTTTTCAAGTTTCTTATGCACCTTAATAAATGTTTCATGTACTTTTACAAGTGTCACAACTTTTTGACACCATCAAAAGACATTTTCCATGATCCCTAAGTCATATTAGAGGAAGAAACCCATCATTTCAAGGCCAAAAATATGCTTTTCACTTGGAAATTCGACCTTTTTTTAATTATTTATCAAGGGTTGTGCCCCCCTCACCATGGTGGGGGGGTTCCACTTCATAGGTTGGCACCCCCTTGGCCTTATTTAGGGAGTTCCACTGGCACTCTGTCTCTAACTCAGGTGGAGCGCCACTTTGCTTAGTGAAAAATATGGTGAATCCTGCCTTTTCTCAAGGGACAACTCTGAAGAGATGAGGTTTTTTTGGGTCGAATCCTATCATATGGAACTATATTAGTATCAAATCCCAACTCATGGATCCATATCCTCAACCACTTACCTTATTAGCGCATGGTGGTTGAGCCTCCCAATCCTAGAAAATGAAGGCATTTCCATGGTGAAAGGAGGAAGATTATAAGTGTCAAACCTTTGATCCTGGGAGAAAAAATTCACCATTTTGATCTCAAGATTTTCATGCAAGGGTTGGACGAGGAGATCTTGGAGAATATTGTATGACATCAATGTTATTTCTAAGTGCCTTCTTTTGGCCTTCCATTCAATATTAACTTGGCCTATTCCTTTCTCTAATTTGTTCATGATAGTGTATGCTTAAGTCAAATCGGGTATAAATAGATATGGTTTTTATCTAACAAAATATAGTATAAGTAGGAAGGTTTGCTTGCCTCTTGTTTTGCAGGTCTCTTTGGTAGTTGAAGGAATTCAAGCAGTGAAGCAAAAGGACGGAGAAGCAAGGACAAACTTCAGGAAATAGGTGTGTCTTTATCTTTCTATGTATAGGTTAATGAACTATATCTATAAGGAAAGTAGAAGCCATTTGTTTACTTCTGTCTTTTGACCAAAGAAGGGTTCTTGGTCCAAAGGGGAGCTTAACCTGTCTGTTGGGTAAGATTTCTCATAACAGAAAAATGGTGACTCCACTGGGGAATGACTTTGACTAGTCTTTCCTTTGGTTCGTCTTGAATCCTTGCTTGTGATTAGATCATGTTTGTTTGATGATTGATTCTGAGTCTTTTCCCCTTCCCTCTTCTTTATTGAAGAGTTTACAGAGTCATTGATTGAGTCTCTTAACTTTTGGAAGCCATTTTTAATTTTTGTCGGGACCAATACTCCCCTCCAGTGGCTACTAGAGCACCACTATCCTGACTAACGCTCCCCCTTAGCCTTGTAGGGAGCACCATAGCACTTTGTTCCTTTGATGAAAGGAGCGCCACTCTCTCTTTTTTGGTGGTTTTATGAGATTTTGTCTTTCTTTTCTCAGTCTATTGTTTGGAGGCTTTAATCCCAGAGTCTCCTAATTTGTCTTTGACTTCGTTTTGATTGAGAAATTGATATTCATCACTAATTTCCTTTATTTCTTCGTGTTTTCAAACTTCTCCTAGTTGTGAAATTGTATGGTCCCCTTGGGTTAACAATATCCTTGGTTCATCCTACCTTTCAGTTGTTTGATATTTGTCTCATAAAGTTTTCAGATTACTTGATTGTTTAGAAGTTTTAATAAACTAGGGTTTGCAAAGGTTGTTTGGTATTGAGATCTTTTTTTCTTAATTGAAACATCTCTCTTTTTCAATGATTAAGACTCTCTTGTTTACCGCAACCTAGCCTTGAATATTGATTCTTGTTGCTCATTTTTTTTAGGATTGCCAAGAGTGATTGTTTTTGTTTTATTTCTCTTTTACATCATTTGGGTTCTTGTTTGAACTTATGTTAGAAGCATTCTAACATTTGTATTCTCCGGGTACTTGTTGACTTTTTTGAGTGCATTTTTGTTTGATCTTCTTTCTTGCTTCGTGTCTCTTTGTGTCAAATATTTATTCCTTTCATTCCATTTGAAAGAAGTGAAGCATTAAAGTTTTATCCATATCTCATTGCATTGGATCAAACACAAAAAAAAATTGCATTCTAGTTTTTGGGTGATGCATATTTGTAGTTTGAATTTGGTATATTGCATTGGGTTTATGCATTTGGGAATGGAAAAAAGACTCTTATCCTTTCCATAGTTAGCATTCATAGAAATTGTTATTTTTTCATTTCTTTTTCGTTTTGCGTGGTTTTAAGAGTTAGGTCACAATATCATCAATTGCACCTCCATACCCATGAGTAAACGAACAACCATAAAATTAAATCACTAATTAAAATCCATCTAGAGATTTCTCTTTCTAGGGCTCTGCAAACCTACATTAGATTAGTTGTATGTTTTTGGAGTAGGTGGTGAAGATAACTCTCCAAAGCTATAAAAAAAAATAGAATATTGATTTAGGGAGAGAAAACCATTTGCCACATCATTATCCTAGAGAGCCCTTCTCACGCAAGGGTCAATCACGACGTCACATTAGGGCCAGTGAAGTAACTAACATCGCTTTGTTGGTCTTGTTGGAGTGGTATGCACGTATTACAAACGGTGTTGTTAGACACTTGGGGATCACTTGGGAAGTTCACACCTTGGTCAAAGGCACCTCTTAAGGGGATTTTAGGTTTTTTCCCTACCCTTACATGTATACCCAACTATCGATTGTTTCCCTGGGATTTTTTGTTGTAAGTAGTAACCTTAGTGGCCATAATATTAAGGTCTCATACACAAGGTGATGGTGAAGTGGAAAGTCTTTGTTATACCTAGAAAAGACGTTGTTCAAACTCACTTGAGATCCTTGGAGGGTAATCCATGGTTTCATCATGTGGAAAATTGCACCAGGGTGTAAGTCTGTTAAGCATGTCATCAACGTAACTGTTCCACCCGCTCTATATCAACCCCTTCCTATATTGATCCCACGATGTTGGATTTCATCACCAACTAGTGGTTTCATTGTGGGAGGTTTGTTTGTATATTTTCTTCCTATATTTGTTAGTGTGTGTTGTTTATTTTCCCTAGCGGACCTTAGGTTCAATCAGTGTTTATGGTGTCAGTTCCTAGAACTACCAATGAAGGAACCCATTCTCCTAGGGACCCTTTTTTTTTACTTCTTTTGGAAATGTTGGTCCTTCTTATATTCCCACAATGAGTCTTCCCTGACTCACTATCAAGCTACCAGTATGGTTTTTTTCCACTCCAGTAATCTTGAATTCTCCCAATACTTTGAATGAAAGCACCTCACCCCAAGAACAGGTACCTCATATTGACCCTTCAACTTCTTCGTCAGTTGCATCTTATTCCATTTTTTGTCCTTCACCTAATGAAATCTCTAAAGCTAGTAACCAGGTGGATAAGAAGAAGAACAAAAGGAAGATTAAGAAGAAGAAAAATAAGAAAGGGGCCAAATTTCCAACCACTACAGGATATGTTGGAAGCAATAAACTAGTTACTATAAATCAGGCTGGGAATATTGATGAGGTTCACAAGCCTATCAAGGCAACTCAAAAACCCAAATTCACTTGAAATATTTGCAAGGGTGACCACCTTCTTAAGGATTTCCCTGGTATTCCCAAGGTTTAGACATGTGTTCCATGAGTTCCAAACAACTCATGTCATCAACCTCTGTAGGTAATGCTCGTGACAACCCATCGACTAGTGAGATTAAACTTCAGGAGAAGAAAAGTAGAGTCAAATTTCCTTGTAGGTTATGCGAAGGAATTCATCAAACTCTCATTTTCCCTCATATGGATGAAGCCTCGAGATTGTTGGAAGAAATAATTGTTTCCCAGCCACAAATTCCAACTGATTATTGTAAGCTCTCTCTCGACCCACCATTGGTTTCCAAATTGATTGATCTGATTCCATCATCGGTCGATCCCACTCTTCCCTTGAAGAGTGAATCTAAAGTGGTCGATCTGGTCCCCTCATCAGTTGATCCCACTCTTCCCTTGAAGATTGAAATCCAAGTGGTCAACCAGAATCCACCATTGGTCGATCCCACTCTCCCCTTAGAGAGTGACACTCACCAAGTGATCGATCTGATCCCATCATCAGTCGATCCCACTCTCCTGTTAGATATTGAAGTCGATATCACTCACATTTTTCTTGTTAATACAAATTCTATCGTACAAGGAGGAATTTCTCCTCCTAATGTTGAACCCACTCCAAGTAATGAGGGCCATTCATTTTGATTGGCATGGGCTAATCGGACCTCATCTTCTTCCTACGTACCTTTCCAAATAATTGTTCATGTTTGTGGTAGAAGCCTTCCTTAGACTATCGTAGATGAAGGTGCTTTAGTTAGTATTCTATCCTCAACTCTTTAGAAAGATTTGGGTCATCCTTAGTTTCTATCAGTCACCCAAAATATGTTATCTTTTAACAAAAAAATCACTCAACCCTTAGGGATCCTTCTTCAATTAGCCATTACTTTAGGAGGGAAAAATATTTATATTGATGTTATTGTATTTCACGACCCTTTGGATTTTACTTTGCTCCTTGGGTGATATTACATCTACGCCATGAAAGATATCGTCCACTCTATTTTGAGTGATATATTTCCCACATAATGGAAAATTTGTGATTATCGATCAGCTTTAGTTTGTTGATCCTCATTTGACTAGCAACCACCCACCTTCCCTAAATGGTCATTATGTGCAAGTGGTATCGCCCCTGCCACAGGTTTATTATGTGGCAATGTGTCGCATGCGTTCAGCTCCAGATGAGGCTTCTTTTGACTTAGATCTAGTAGTTGACATTTTGATATATTCAATAGGGCTATTAGAGCTTGATCTTCTTACCCCTATTGCGGCCCTCGATATGTATTCCTTCTAGAGTGTTGTTCTTCCATCCAATGAAGATCTCTTGGAAGCCATGATTGAGGTATGTCCCTTGACATGTATTCCTTCAAGAGCATTTTCCTTGTAGAAGCCATGATCAATAAGAGGTAATGGGAATAGTTTTATTTTAGGTTCCAAGCTCATTAAAAAAATGAAACTAGAGTCGAGAAAATTTCTTGTTTTTGTGTCAAGATCATTAAAAAATGAAACATAGTTATGGGAATTGAACCTAGAGGTTATGAGCATAGTTCTTTTTCTGTGTCGAGATCGTTAAAAAATGAAACAATCGCATCTCCCTTTGAGTCGAGTCTTTCACTAGAACTCATACCTGAACCTTCATTTCATTCACTTGGGTCAATTGATCCTCTTTCTTCCTCCCTCTCTAGTGAACATTTTCCTATCAGTAACCAGGATTCTATTCCGGTATAGAAATTGGCAATAGGAGAAGAGTCAGTGAATGAAACAAAGCTTGTGGGGCATGTCCCCAACCTCTGGACATCATGCTGGAGTTGAGTCTCTAGCATCTCAAGTTGGGGGGAAATTACCAACCACCCATGGGTATCCTCCCTCAAAACCTTTGGATGTTACGTTGGGAAGACTAAGCATAGTTCTTTCTTTGTTTAAATGTCGTTAAAAAATGAGGCAGATTGTCTGCTTAATGGTTGTGCTTGCCACTGCTTTGTTGTTATTTGTCGTCTCCCTTGCTTATATCTTGCTAATGCTTTGTGTTATCTATCATCGCGCTTCCTTATAACCATTGAAATTATGCTTCACACTAGTCGTTCGCATCACATTGCTTCCATTTTGCAGTATACCTCTAGAGAGAGACATTGCTAGAAGTGATCCTTGCTTGGGGGTCATTCCCATCTAAACGTACTAGTATTTCCTAGAATGAGATTAGTCTTTTTTCTTTATTGTGCTCATTAATATATGAGAATAGGTTACTGAGTACACTTTTATCTCTTTTTTGGACTCATAAAATCTACACAAAAAAGAAACTCTTTGGAGTCTCCTTTAAGCTCTTTTCATACTCCCTAAACATGAAAAGATTGTCGATTGAGCTTGTTTCGTTTCACATTGTTAAAAGGTTTGAAAGGGAATCTTTCGAATGGTATTTTATCTCTTTTTCGGCCTCGCGAGACTAATTATGAAAAAGGATTACTCTAGTCAAGCATGACTAGAAGAGTTCCCCCTTGTATTGTTTTACACTTTTTTCGGGCTTGGGAGACTAAATTTATGAAAAAGTCACCATGGAGTCATCTTTAAGTTCTTTTCAGACTCTCTAAATGTGAAAAACCATTGAGTTTACCTTCTTTAGGCTCATAAAATTATGCATTGAGGGACCTATGTGGGACCAATCCCCAAGACCCATACAGGACCGAAACCATCCTTTTTCAGGTTCATTAAACATATGTCGAGGGACTCATCGAAGATGACCTATACCGAGCATCTATTATCCTCCTCAAGCTCGTTAAAAAACAAAGAGGTACTCGCCAATCATGGTGGGGGGGAATTGAAAGAAGTGGGTCAAGTTTTTTGGAATCCATTATGGCAGCTATTGTTGTCACCCTTGAACATGGCACATGTTTGTGTCTCACCTTACAGTGGGGTAATCTTCTTGTATCTGAGTCATACCAATTCTATGTGTCATTACACTTTTTTGTTCTAGTCGAAGAGTGATCTTATTATCGTCACATTATGTTCTTGGTACTCATTGAGTCAATTATGCCAAGTCTTGTGTCGTGCCTCACAATGTTCAAGGGAAGTTCCATTCCAAACCAACCATCTGCAGTATTACTAGTTTATATTCATGTGTCAGTCCATACTCATTTAATCCACCATATTACATCAAATTTTTGTGTGTGTTTCGTGTCAATGATGAGGGATACATCATGTCCCTCCTTCGACGAGTCTATTACCGTTGACTTCAACACATCATCTAGGAATTAGACTTAGAAACAAATTATTAACTTGGAAACCCTATGCCTCAACGACAAGCCTCCTACCCTCCAACAATAGGTTTTCACCATTGGCCTCTGATAGGATGATTCCATGAATGTTCAACCTCAGCTCATTTATTCACATTCATTGGAATGTACTAAAGGTACCTTGGGAATCATTGTCATCATTGGTAATTTCCCTCGCACTCGTTAACAATATACCTTAATGACCAGTAATCAAGTGGTTTCTACCATGTTTGAAATCAAGTCATCTATTTGTATGGCCAAATTCGTACCACTTCAGGATCGGGACGAAGACCCTGGGTTGGACACTCACTCTATTATGTTCTTTTCCAAAGCTACGATAGAGATCAGTGGCAGCGATGCTTTGGTTAGAGGAAAATATGGTGAATCATGCCTTTTCTCAAGGGACAAATATGAAGAGATGAGGTTGTTTTGGGTCGAATTGTATCCTATGGCACTATCTTAGGATCAAATACCAACTCATGGATCCATATCCTCAACCACTTCCCTTATTATCTCATGGTGGTTGAGCCTCCCAATCCTATAAATTAAAGGCATTTCCATGGTGAAAGGAGGAAGATTTTAGGTGTCAAACCTTTGATCGTAGGAGAAAAAATTCAACATTTTGATCTCAAGATTTTCATTCAAGGGTTGGACGAGGAGAGATTGGAGAATATTTCTACGACATCAACTTGATTTGTAAGTGCCTTCTTTTGGCTTTCCATTCAATATCAACTTGGCCTATTCCTTTCTCTATTGTGTTTATGATAGTGTCTATGCTTAAGTAAAATTGGGTATAGATATATATGGTTTTTATCTAATGAAATCTAGTAGAAGTAGGAAGGTTTTCTTGCCTCTTGTTTTCTAGGTCTCTTTGGTCGCCGAAGGAATTGGAGTAGCGAGGACAAACTTTGGGAAACTATTGGCCATCGACCAAGTTTTGAGGAAACATTGGTCGTGTTTGACCACTTTTGGGACTTTGATAGGCTGATCGAAGATGGAGTGCCCAGGCGGAGCTGAGATCGCGGGATCTCACCAATTTTGCAGGATTTTTGGGATTTTATGGATTATGTAATGGGTTAAGGGATGTCGGCACATGAGTTTACTGATGATTAGGATTTTTTTTAATGTATAGATAAGTACCTAAGTGATGTAAAGAATAGTTCTAGCTAAGTGTTGTTTTGAGTTGTTGTTGGCTTAGTGCAGGAAGTATTGGCTTTTGTGCGGAAATGCATTAAGACTTCCAGAGCTAAGTGCAAGTGATTGTAAGAAGGCTCTATGTTGAAAAGAGGTGTTGTCTCTATGCCTTGACTTACTTTCGGGGAAGGTGGATCTAATGTGCTATGCACAGATCACTTGTTCAGTGCGAAGCTTGGCTCTGTGCCTTTGTGCACAGGAGCAGATGAATGTAAGAATCTTGGAGACTAATAAAGAATAAGAGAAGAAGATTGGTGGATGTATCCCCACACTGGGGTGAACCACGTATATCCTTTGTTTGTTGTGCTTTGTGCAATGTTGTTGATGTTATTTATGAGGTTATATGCTTAGTGCATTGATCTTTATGTACGATACATAGATATATGGATGCTTAGTGCTTCATTGATGTGGAATGAATACTAGATCTGAACTAATGTTATGTACAAAGAGGCTTTAAAGGGTTTGATCTAAACTGTTACTATGTTGATCTGTAATAAGGGTTAATCTTTGATGTGAATGAGAACCATAATCTAATGCATATTATTGGCTAAGTTCTATGTTAAGTGTTGTAATCACATATCTATGTCCCATCTTCGTTACAAACACCTGAGTCTTGTAACCCATGCCTCTACCTTGGGTGAGACTTCATCTACTTCGCAGGTGTTGCCGAAAGGGCCAGTAGTTAGGGTTTTTTGGTGCGTTGTTGAAGCGATGAACCCTGGGTCTGCCCCTGTTCCAACAAATGGTTCTGTTGTCGGTACCTGAAACTATGATTGTTGGGAACTGAAGAAAAGAGAAATCTTTGTGCGTAGATCTATTCTTGTAGTGCACAGTATTCTACTTGACTTATGAAGCTCTGTGCTAAGAAAGAAAGAAAGAAAGTTGATCTAAAGGAAAGAGGTAAATATTTGTGTTCTAATAAGAATAAGATAAGTAAAAAAATTGATTTCGAAAGTATGAATCTAGGTATGTTTGATAGATTTTGTCCTAGTCTGAAAATTAGGGCATAGTTAGAAGAAAGATTTGATCTAAATAAATTTGATAGAACTAGAGAAAGATATGTTATTCCTATGCATAGAAATAATTTTTGGACTAACAAGTGGATGTGGGAACCTAGAAAGAATTTTTGCGTATTGTAGGTCCAGCACTGTGATCCCAATGCGCAGTATGGGAAAGGCTGGGGATCGTTTAAAAGAAAGAGAGGATGGACACTATGTTATAATTGCAGAAGACCTGGACATATTGCTAAGGAATGCCTTGGTACATGTCATATTTGTCTTTGTTGTAAAGTTGTTGGTCATGAGGTTTTGGATTGTCCAAGAATGATTGCTAAAGTTGAAAAGATGAACATGAGACAAGAAAACTATAAAGAAGGTCAAGAGACTAAGTATATTTTAGAGAACCAGAAAGAATCAGAGACTATGTTATTCCAGTTGAAAGAAACATTGAATGATCACAAAGACATTAGCTTACCAGAGATATTAAAAGAGAAACAGGAATAGGAGACTTTGACATAGACTGTGTATTGGATGAAGAAACAAGGGTGAATAGTATGACAGAAAACACTTGGGAAATTTTGGGAAAGCCTATTATTATACCCTCATTAGGAAGAATAGGTTTGTTTAAAGGAAAGATGATAACCCTATGTGGAAGAGTTACCAATATACCTATGATTTCTCATGGAACATCGACTGAAGAATAATTTGAAGTTATTAAGTTTGTTGAGAATAGCGGCCCTTTTGCGCTTTTGTTAGGAAAGACCTGGATTGAGAAAGATTAGATCTGAAGGAAAGATGAGGAGGAAGCTACAAAACAAAAAAAGAAAGAACTGAGGAACTTCATAACCAGAAAAATAAAGTGACTAATAGAAGAACAAGAGGATACGTCGAAGCGGTAGAAGGAAAGAGAATTAATTGTTGAAGTTGAAAGAACATGGGAAGGCTTAAAGAACCTGTCCCTGTCGGAAAGAAGTGTAGCCACCCCGGAAATAGTAAGAAAAGAGGTATTACCTTTGAACCTTTTGAAAGACCATCAGCAACGCAAAGTCACTAGGCTAAGAGAAAACAAGAATAAGAATGGAAAGAGGAATCTAGAAACTCAGATCATAGGAAAGAAGGCAAGAAGACTTAGTAAGAAGAAAGCAAGTTAGAAAAACTACAGGAAGTTCCAGTGAAGACTTCACAGAAGGAAGGTTTGCAGAACCTGAACCTCGTCGGAATATCAGAACAACACAGAATGGAACTCCACCACGGCGAAGCTATATGACCATTGGAGGCGCCTCGACCGTTAGAATAACGCTCCAGAACCACTAGAAATGCAATTATTGACGGAAATATCGTTGTTGGATAGTTGGGACCGTGCCACAATGGTCGGATTCATATTGATTGAGGCATTCATGCCCATTGGAGGAATATGTTACGACGTTACTTATTTAACCTGTCGGATGCTACGTCGGGACCACTTTTTTCCACTTGTGATTATCCAAGATAACATAGAATAGATTTCATATCGCGATGTGATTTTGAGACCTTGCCATTTGTTTTATTACTTCATTGTTTGTTCGCCTACCCGTTCTATTTGATTACCAGTGTGAATATCAGGCGAACATAGTGTGTTAGAGAAATCTGTGGAGGAAATTATCATCGATTTTGTGGCTAAGAAAGTCATGTCTGTAGGAATACAAGCATTTTTTACTGGCATATCACAAGCATCCCCCTCAACTGGATGTCGTTCTAGCTGAACTACTAAAAAGCGAAGCAAGCACCGTGACTATCTGGCTAATGCAAAGCAGATCCTGTCGGTCTTGCCTGACTACATCCCACCTCTGGTTGGCGCAATTAACCATGACAGCATCCCTCAATATTTTGAGTACACTCTGATCACCGTGTACATCTCGATGGGGATATGCATAGTTGGACCCCAGTTAGGACACATCCCAGCGCTAAAGAACAATGAATTCAACCTCAGCGACAAGAATAATTGCACGATGCTTGCGCCGCACAGATACCTAATGATGACAACTGGGAAGAAGCCTAAGATAGTCTTACAACTATGGATTAAGGTGCTCGTGTGGTCAATGATCTTGAACGTGATGAAGATCCCTCACTTCGGTAGACATCAGAAGGTTAACACGTGCGTTAAACTCCTCCTTTCATGCTATTATGGAGGTTATCTTTGGTTAGATAGGCGCATCATTGTGGATCCGGCACTGATCCACTTGATCGTTGGATTGAGCATGCAAGGACCAGAACCTTAGCAATTCTACCCAGGGAAGACTTCTTATCACTCTCTGGCACAATGCATCAAGGAAGACTATGGCAATGTAGAGAAGGGAAAGTGAGGCTAAAAGGTAGCCTCTATCCAGGATGGCATAGTGCACCTTGCTTTCCAACTGATCCTTGGCAAGATCGTCAGTAAGAACCAGCCCACGCAAGTCATGGGGTTCATAGTGGACCTCGCAGGAAAATGTGTAGAAGTAATGCAGATGAATTGGGCGAGTTACCTCGTCAATGAGTTGGAGAGGGACTGCTACGAAGCGTAGGATCAAGGGTATGAGTTTCACTTTAGCTGGCTATTGGTATTGATCATATTTGTCGCTTGGAAAATGCCGAAAGGAGAAGCCTTCCCGGAAGTTGAGCCATTAGAGTTGTTGGCTACAAAGCTCTCCACCTTGTGGTACACAAATGATATGGTGAAGTAATGGCAATCAAACACGGTGTTCCATGCCTACTACCAGCAGTTGAAGCATGCCATAGAATCATTCCCTCTAATGACACCGAACACACTCCATCAGTACAGACCGTTCTCGAAGTTCCACACATATCGGCACTTCATTTATATCACTATGCGTAGGGATGAAATCAAGGAGGAGTTGCAGTCATACTATAAATTGATTGATAAAGACATGGAGGAGATTACCAAAGAATGGCCCACAGAGCTCCTTGTACCAGTAGAAGATGCAGAACTCTCTAACCCTGACATCATAGGAAGCCCCTTGGTCACTCAGGTCGAGCATGTTGGACAGAGTAGCGCGAAGAAGAAAAATAAAAAGCAATAAATCCAAGAAACTAATGAGGAGGAAAACTTCTCAGAGGAAAGTAGGCCTGATTCACCCGCGGGAGGAGGAGGAGACGAAGTGAACCAAGAAGAAGGAGGGGAGGAAGGAGAAAAACAAGGTAAAGGTGATGTTACATCGCTGAAGGACCTCCTTAACACAGCAGAAACATCGCAGAAGAGGAAGGTTTTCCCAGAGAAACCTTCGGCAAGAAAGAAGGCTCACACCAATAAGTCTCAGTCGAAGAATATGCTCACAGTGGACGACATTAATCTAATCATCACAGTCATAGAATATGCTTTAGAGGATATCTTGAAAAGATATGGCGTGAAGCAAGAAATGTTGTATGAAAGAATAGAGAAGGAGTTGCAGGAGATACAGCAAGCCATCCATTCGAGAAGCACAGTACCTACTACACCTTCTTCATCGGAAAGTACAAAATTGGGGGATGATCCCACCCAATTATGAATATTAGCATATGTAACAGAGGCTCAACTTCAGCGATCCCATGAAGAGAAGGAGCAGGCTAAAAAAGACTTGAAGCAATAAAAGGAGGAGGTCTTACAACAACTTTGAGTTTCACAGAAGGAGAAAGATGAAACTTGGGCGATGTTTGAGGAGGACAAAGAAGCGATGCAGAAAGAAAAACATCAGTTGCTCACATAGCAGACTGAATTCAGGGAGGCAGTGACTAAAGAACTTTTCTTTGTGTCGGGCTTGGAACAGGAGGAAGAAGAGTCAACCGAGATTCAAGTTGGGAAGTTCGTTGAGGACATTCAGCAGATTCAAGCAAGAGTAATGGAGTTAGAGCTCCAAGCAATGTCGAGCACTCTGCAAGAAGTGCACGATCAGAGGGAAGAAATCACCAAGAACGCAGTGGAACGAATCAGGGCACTCGCCTCAGAGTATAAGCAACTGAGTGATCGAAGTGCGTAGACCTATGAGTGCCTTGCAGAAGATACGGAGCTAAGTAAATTGGAAGCACAGCTCCAGGAGGCGAAGCAGCGGGCATCCATCATGCAAGCATAGATGAAGTTGCTTACTGTAGTCAAGAAGATGAAAATATCATAGGAACATCGCGCAGTCCAGCAGCAACTTATTGTTATTTAGAGCAAAGTCATGGAAGTGACACAGAGACTACAGACGGTGTAGGACAAAGCCTGCACAATTTTTGAAGAGGTTGAAGAACAAGGCTCGCAGCTAGACCAATTGGTTGTGACAATGGAACAATGCCTGGAAGGGTTTGTTACAGAACAATTGATTCAGGATTTCACCAAGCAAGAAGCTCTAGAGAAGCAGCAAGTCGAGGTTTCTCGAGCTAAGCTCGAGGCCTTTGAAGCAGTATTTCCCAGATCTGAGTGAACTGCCCAGATCTGAGTGACTCGGGATGAGTCACAGGTGAGTGTTGGGGGCATGTTGGCCCTCGACCAAGTTTTGAGGAAACATTGGTCCTGTTTGACCACTTTGGGGACTTCGACAGGCTGGTTGAAGATGGAGTGCCCAGGCGAAGCTGATATCGACGGATCTCACCTCTTTTGCGAGCTTTTTGGGCTTTTAGGGTTTATGTAATGGGTTAAGGGATTTCGTCCAATGGGTTTACCCATGATTAGGATTTTTTGTAATGTATAAATAAGTAGATAAGAGACGTAAGAAGTAGTTCTAGCTAAGTGTTGTTTTGAGTTGTTGTTGGCTTAGTGCAGGAAGTATTGTCTTTTGTGTGGAAATGCGTTAAGACTTGAAAAGCTAAGTGCAAGTGATTGTATGAAGGCTCTGTGTTGAAAAGAGGTGTTGGCTCTATGCCTTGACTTACTTTCGTGGAAGGTGGATCTAGTGCACTGTGCGCAGATCACCTGTCCAGTGTGAAGCTTGGCTCTATGGATTTGTGCACAAGAGAAGATGAATGTAAGAATCTTGGAGACTAATAAAGAAGAAGGGGAGAACATTGGTGGGTGTAGCCCCACACTGGGGTGAACCACGTATATCATGTGTTTGATGTTCTTTGTCCGATGTTGTTGATGTTATTTATGAGGTTATCTTCTTAGTGCATTGATCTTTATGTATGATAGATAGATATATGGATGCTTAGTGCTTCATTTATGTGGAATGAATACTAGATTTGAACTAATTCTATGTATAAAGAGTTTTTAAGGGTTTGATCTAAATTGTTACTGCGTTGATCTGTAGTAAGGGTTAATCTGTGATGTGAATGAGAACCATAATCTAATGCATATTATTGTCTAAGTGCTATGTTAAGTGTTGTAATCACATATCTATGTCTCAGCTTAGTTACAGACACTTGAGTCATGTAACCCCCCCTGCCTCTACCTCATGTGAGACTTCATCCGCTTCGCAAAAGTTGTCGAAAAGGCCAGTAGTTAGGATTTTCTTGGTGCATTTTTGAAGCGTTGAACTCTGGGTCTTCCTATGTGCCAACAGAAACATGTGTGTCTTATGCTTTCTATTTATAGGTTAATGAACTATAACTATAAGGAAAGTAGAAAACATTTGTTTACTTCTATCTTTGGACCAAAGAAGGGGTCTTGGTCCAAAGGGGAGCTTAACCTATCTATAGGGTAATATTTCTCATAATAGTTGGTCACGTGATGAGTTTATTGGGGAAAGAAAAGGAACCAACAACTGAAGAAATACCTCCCCTTATAAGGGATATGTTGAAGGCAGAAAGAAAACAAGCAACATGGGAGGATGAAGAGAAATTTTTGCAACATATTCAAGAAGTTATAATTGAGCCATGTAAAGAAAAGAAAATTGTTGCCATCAAGAATGAAGAGAATACTATCTTCCTAAAAAAGAACAAAAAAGAAGACGTCATCAAAGATCATGTCACCATTCCCCATCAAGTTCTAGATGAAGTGATTGACAACACGTTCATTTTTGAAAACTCTCTTTTTCTAGACGAAGAAAAGAAGGATGGATCTTGGGGCTTAGACTTTGATGTCATGCACTCAAGCTCAGGTTAAGGTGCAGGAATATTTTTGATCTCACCGGATAATGAGACTACCCTTTTCTCATACAAACTTGAGTTTACTTGCACAAACAACATCCCGGAGTATGAAGCCCTCATTTTGGGCATGAACCTTGTCATTGATATGAACATCAAGTCCCTACATGTAAGAGGAGACTTAGACTTGATTGTTTCATAGGTTAACAAGAATTTCACTGCTAAGAACCAAGGGTTGAAATAGTAAAGAGATGTTGTCTAGGATGCCATGAAGAGATTTGATAACTTTTTTATTGAAGCTATCCCTAGAGAAGAAAATCATTTGACAGACAACCTTGTCATTTATATGTCTACTTTATATCTTTTCAAAGAGATCGATCTCTACAAAGTGGAAGTAAATTCCAAGCCTTCAATACCTAATAACTTGGAACATTGGCAGGTTTTTTACAATGAAAATAGATATTGTGTTTACTCCAAAATCAAGGTGAATTCTCGGAATCCCAGATAAACTTGTTGGTATAAGAAGCAAATATTGAGATCATTGATTATCCTAACAAAACCTTACCCAAAGGTATCATTCCCATGGAGAGACTTTTTTATCGAAATGACATGTTTAAGGAGAAGTCATCAAGAAAAATTGATGATGAGGTCATTGAATTCAATAATGGCATTAAGGAATCCCCAAAAATGGTCAAATTTGGAAAAGTAACAACTCTTGATGAGAAGGCGAAGTTTATTTCCCTCATAAGAGAATTTAAGGATGTTTTATCCTGGTCATATGAGGATCCGAAGGCTTACCAAGAGGATATCATGCAGCATGATATTCTGATTAAGGAAGGCCAAAAACCCTTCAGGCAGAAGCTCAGGCAAATGAACCCAAAATTTTCCCCACAAGTATAAAAGGAGTTGCAAAAGATGGTTGAGGTAGGGATAATCGAGCCCATCAGGTACTCATCTTGGGTGTCCAATTCAGTCATTGTTAGGAAGAAGACTGGTGATATCAGGATATGTGTTGACTTCAGAAATTGGAACCAGGATTCACTTAAAGACAATTATCCTTTGCCAAACATGGAGTATCTTTTGCAAAGGGTCAGCGAAGTAGAAATGAGGTCCATGCGTGACAGTTTTTCAGGATACAATCAGGTGCTCGTGAAAGAAGACGACCAGCTCAAAATTGATTTCACCACCCCTTAAGGAACTTACCAGTATTTGAGAATGCCTTTTGGATTGACAAACACATGATCCACTTTTCAACGTGGCATGGATCATGCTATTAGGGACTTAATTGATAAACTTATACATATTTACCAAGATGACCAAATCGTTATCTCCAAGAAGATAAGTCATCATATCCAACACTTAAGAACAATTTTTCAAATGTGCAGAGAATATGGCATTTCTTTTAACCCTAAGAAATCAATTTTCGATGTAGAAAAAGGCAAGTTATTAGGTCATATCATTTCCAAAGACAGGATCTCGATAGACCCTTCCAGAATCAAATCCATCAAGAAGATTCCCCTCCCTAAAGATAAGATGGCCCTACAGTCCTTCTTTGGCCAGATCAACTTCATAAGGAGGTTCATTTCGAACTTTTCTAAAATCATGAAGCCACTCAATCGCTTGTTAAAAAAGGATGTTCCTTTTGAATGGGACAATGAAGGAAAACTAGCTTTCCAACATATCAAAGAAGCAAAAATTGTCGAACTAGTCCTGGACAACCCAGATTTCACTAAAGACTTCACAATATTCTCTTTCGCTTAAAAGGAGACCATCACAAAAGTTCTTTTGCAAAAGAATGATCAAAGAGATGAACAATCGATCGCTTTCATGAGAAAAACCATTAGGGACTCAAAGCTAAACTACACCATTATGAAGAAACAAGCCTATGTTCTTTTGAAGTCCCTCAAACATTCTAGAACTTATGTAGGATATAACAATATTAAAGCTTTCGTCCCTTACCACATCGTAAAGGATGTTTTATCACAACAGGATTGTCTTGGATTAATGGGAAAACTGGTTTCACAGTTACAAGAATATGACCTGGAGATAAAACCATTCAAGATAACAAAAGGCCGAGGGTTAGCTAAAATGTTGACAGAAGGAAACCAGGAAGCCATCTATATGGGAGAAAGGGTACAAATTAACATTATGGTAAGCGAAATTAAGAATGACGAGTGGCATTCGGATATAATTTATTACTTGGAGAATATTACTTGCTCCAATTATTTGGTCGATCATAAGAGGAGAGCCCTAAGGCTCATGGCCATGAAGTATTTCCTGAAACATTATGGTCTCAGATGGAGGAACCCCAATGGGGTAATCCTCAGGTGTGTGAATAAGGAAGAAGAAAATAATTTAGTCATCAATTTTCACTCGGGGTATTGTGGAGATCACTTTGTGGTTTGCACTACTTCCCATAAGATCCTAAGGGTAGGATATTATTGGACCACTATTTTCTTTGACACACATTGATGCATCAGATGCTTTCAACCTTGTCAATTATTTATCGGGAAACAATGTGTCCCTACCCTCCCTCTTAAACCAGTTGTCATAGAAGCACATTTTCAACAATGGGGACTACATTTCATCATTAAGTTAAAGGAACTCTAGTAATGGTTACCAGTGGGTTTTAACTTCCACATATTACTTCGCCAAATGGGTTCAATCCATCCCAACAAAGAATGTAATAGAAGAGGTCGTGATGAAATTCCTTGAGGAAAAAAATTATTACTAGATTTAGCGCTCATACAAAGATAACCATGGATAACGCCAAGACTTTTAGCTCAATGGTGCTTAATGAGTTATGTTTCAAATATGGAATTGTCTTATCACACTCCTCGAGTTATTATCCTCAAGGAAATGGACTAGCAGAGTCTAGCAATAAGAATATTATGAAAATTGTAAAGAATATTGTTGGAGAGAAGAAGAAAAGTTGGGATAGCAAGATCAAGTATGCCTTATGGGTAGACTGCACAACTACTAAGACCTCTACTGGGAAACCCACTTTTTAATTGGTTAAAGAGATAGAAGCGCACCTTCCTATAAACCTTCAGATTGTAGCCTTGCAAGTAGCTCAACACTTCGCCATGGATAAAGAAGCATTGCAGAGGTGAATTGATCAACTTGTAGAGTTGGATGAAACTTTAAGAATGGCCTTTGATCAAATGGAAAAGAAGAAAGAGAAAATAAAAGGGATGTTTGATTGTAAAGCAAGGATAAGATATTTCAAGAAAGGAGGCCAGGTCCTAATGTGGGATTAAAGAAGAGAAAAACATGGAATGCATCAAAATTTTGATAGTCTATGGTTGCTACCCTACAAGATAGAAGAGATATTTGGGTTAGATTCATTTTATTTTTCCATGGCATAAGGGAGGAGGATTCCCTTTCCAGTAAATGGATCACTCCTCAAACATTATTTCCAAGGTGGCACTTGACTTCTTCAGGGCACAGGCCCCAGGTAAGTAGGTAGGTTATCTTTCCTTCTTGCATTTGCATCTTGATTGCTCATAGTAGTTTTGCTGCATTTCTTTTTTCATTTTTCTCTACTTGCATATTTCTTTCATCATATTACATATTTAGTTTAGAAATTTTTGAAAAAATGCAAAATTTTCTTTCCTAGATCAGTTGCCAATTTTGAAATTTTTTATTTTTTATTATATGGACAAAGGGTGATAGAACCACCCCAGATTTTACGGTTTTAATTTTCAGTGTAGGAACAGGTTCGACCAGGAGATGGTGTGGTTCTCGTGCACTCTACGGTGAGTACATGTCCCCAAGTAGGAGCCCTATGTTTTCCCAATTTCCTAGGGATAACTAAGGAGATGATGTCTCGAGGCCCTCAAGTTGCAAACATGGAGTACCGAGAGACAGATGGATGACAATGTCCACTTGCACAAACGAAGTCTCGCCCCACCACCATAGATCTCAGATTCATCACTATGGTGTCCTCCACACCAGCTTACTTCCTAAAGACATTGGGTCTTTCTCCATAAGGTATAATCCCAATATTATTGTGAGTGTCATTTCATTATTTGAGGCATTTGAGTATGTTGCATTTAAAGTAACTTTTGATTATGTAACGTCTACTTGGAAATTATGATATTTTCCCTATTTCACTTTGGTGGTTGACATTGTGCCCTAGTAAGTGGTCACCCTTAGGGATGATTTTTCTACTGGGAGGTCCCATTGACAAATCATCTTTCCATTCTTGATCATACTTACCACTTTCCAATCTTCATCCCCTCATCTCCCTATATTTTCTGATTTTCGAGTGTATTGACCCAAGAAGAGATTTTCTTTCATTTCATGGTTAGAAGGGGCTGAAGGCCCAGAGGGAATGTAGTTGTAAAAAGATAAAATCCAAATTTAACCTTCCATATGATCTCCCAAAAGAGGTCTTTAGAAAAATTAAATGTTTCTCCTAAAAAATTCAAAGACCTGTAAAAGCAAATACATACATATAAATGTCCCACTTGCTGAGGGATATACACAAGTGTGTTACAAGATAGAATTTACCCCTGTGGCACTATGTGTACATATCCCTTCAAGTGACATTGTGGTAATACCCCCCAAGCTATATGTTACCCCATAGGGAGTACCTAGTTGTTATGGACCTTAATTAAGTAATGGCATTAAATGGGCTTGGAAAAAGGATGGATTGAAAATGAAGGTGCAACACACCCTCTAAAAAGGCGCCCATAAATGAGACACTACGATCCCTTGTATGTCATGAACCCCATGCCCAAAATTATTTCCCCCATCCACTCGATCTTCTTCACATGGCTTAGAGGGGGGCACACCTGGGAAACACTCCTTGGCTTAGGGGATGATTCACCCAATAGGTCACTTTGCCAACCCTCCCATACCTAAACTTGGAAAGTTGCATAGGGCCTTTGATCACTTGTTTAATTTGATGAGGTTGTTTTTGATGCACATGCTTAGGTGAATATTTTATTGATTTGATTTACTTATCATGATATGGTTGAATGGATATCCTTGGAGGGCGTATTCATTGTCTTTGCAGGACCTTGCTTGGTGGATAGTTTTGGAGGAACAAGCCTAGCTTGGGATTCATTGGGGGATGAATCCCATGGATTGGATACCATGGTTTGCACATTGAATGATGATGGTAGATTATGGAGGCTTGAGAGACAACTTGGATGACCTCACCTAGCCCCTAAAGCCCAATGTTTGGCCTTTGGAGGTCAAAACGTCACATTTAGAGGGCTTGAGATCATCCTAGGGCTAGGGTTTGGAGTGGTGGTGTGGTTGACTTGACACTTGGCACATTTTGATGGAGAGAGGCCTTGGCTTGATGGAGGATACCCTAGAAAATGAGAGGGAGGCCTTTGCAGTCCCAACATTTCACCTCCAAGATCCAACGACTTGCTAGAATTTCCAAAATGTCACCCTAGAGAGGGTTGACGTCATCTTTAGGGTTTCATATGTGTAATTTTTAAGTTAAATTGGATTTAAAATTGTAAAGGGGAAGAATAAAGGGAAATGTCTCCCTTATTTTGTGGTTTACCCTAACTTAAGTGGATGAACACTTTTTAGGAGATTTGTATAAATAGAATCATTTATATTTCATTTTTATCGTAGCTCTGCCATTTGGAGAAGATACTTAGCTTAAATGTGTTCCCTCTTTGGTCCCTCTTTGGGAAACCTGGATCTCTCTCTCTCTCTCTCTCTCTCTCTCTCTCTCTCTCGCAAATGTATTTTCATGATTTCTCTTGGTGTATTATGGAGCTAAGGTGTTGTGCACCTCTTGGAGACTTATTCTCTCGCTTTGTGATGGAATTTACTTGGTGAACAAGGGTTTTATATTGCATCTCTCTTGGAATTGGTAAGAAAAATATGCAATTTGTTAGTTTGTCTTACTGTTATGAGAAATCTTACCCTGCGGACAAATTAATCTCCCCTTTGGACCAAGACCCCTTCTTTGGTCGAAATACAAAATAAAACAAATGGTTTCTACTTTCCTTATAGATCTAGTTCATTACCAATCGAAATGAGAAAGAGAAAGAGTGTTGTGTACCTTGTTTCGATGTTTGTCTTCATTGCTCCAAGATTTAGGCTTGATCTCCAAGATCCTTAGCATGATTCGGGACTTGCAATGAAAAACAAATAAATCCTTTCTTTTACTCTATGTGATTAGATAAAACAGATCTATCTATACCTGATTTGACTTAAGCATAGACATTACAATGAACAATCATAATCAAAGTAATAGGCCAAGTTAATATTAATGGAAAACCAAAAGAAGGCACTTACAAATAAATTTGATGTCGTTGTAATCTTCTCCAAGCTCTCCTCGTCCAACCCTTGCATGAAATTCTTGAGATTAAAATGTTGATACTTCAAGGAATTCTTTCTCTCAGGATCAAAGGTTTGACACATTAAATCTTCCCCCTTTCACCTTGGAAATGCCTTTAATTTATAAGATTGGGAGGTTCAACCACCATGGGATAATTAGGGAAGTGGTTGAGGATATGACTCCATGAGTTGGGATTTGATCCTAATATAGTGCCATAGGATAGGATTCCACCCAAAACAATCTCATCCCTTCAGAGGTGTCCCTTAAGAAAAGGCAAGATTCGCCATATTTTCCTCTAACCAAAGTAGCGCTCCCATTGACTTAGAGACAGAGTGCAAGAATTACTCCCTAAATAAAGCTAATGGGGAACCACCCTATGAAGTGATGCTCCCCAGCATGGCCAGGGGGGCGCCACCTTTGATAAATTCTCAAAAAATAGTCGAATTTCCAAGTGAAAAGCATGTTTATGGCCTTGAAATGATGGGTTTCTTCCTCCAATATGACTTAGGGATCATGGAAAATGTATTTCATGGTGTCAATGAGTTGTGACACTTGGATAAGTGCATGCAACACTTATTAAGGTGCATATGGAACTTGATGACACTTGTGACACTTGCAACACTTTCTACACTTAGGGTGTGACACTTAAGTGTGGCATTTTGATGTGTAACAGATGCCCACTAAAGTGTGAGGTCATAAGAGAAACGGATGGTTGAAACACTTTAAAAAAATCGATGCAAGGGTGTTGGAGTAGGAGAACCTGGAAAAAGTTGCAAATAACCATCAAATAGTATAAATATATGTTTCATTCCCATGGTAGGCATACCTATGCTCAGAACATGAGTTGACTAAAAGCATGGTCGTCGACCAATACACTGTGGATCCATGAGAATACTGACTAAGGATATGTCCACCAGAGATGCAATTTGGATCCATACCTCCATGACATGAACTGATCACATCCATGAAAAATACACAATGGAGCTACGAGAAGGCAAAACATAGCCACATATCAATACAATGTGGATCTATGTGACAGTATAATTATCAGTAAGATTGCCAACATGGTGATTGTACTAAAATATTTTACATGATCAAATGATCTCCATGGAAGCATGGGAAAAGCACATAATAGAGTGAGCGCCCAACCTAGGGTCTTCGTCCAAATTCCGAAACAGTACGATTCTAGCCATGTGAATAGATGACTTGATGTCGAACATGGTATAAACCACTTGATTATCGGTCATTGAGGTATATTGTTAACAAGTGTGTGGTAAACCAAAAATGATGACAATGATTCCCAAGGTACCTTTAGTACATTCCAGCGAATGTGAATAAATGAGATAAGGTCAAAAATTCATGGAATCATCTAATTAGAGGTCAACGGTGTAAACCTATTGTTAGAAGCGAGGAGGCCTACCATTAAGGCATGCAGGTTCCAAGATACTAATTTTTTTCTAAGTCTAATTCCTAGATGATATGTTGAAGTCGACAGGAACAGATGCATTGAAGGAGGTCCAAGATGTATCCCCCGTCATTGACATGAAACAGACATAGGAAAGTTATGTAAGATGGTGGATTAAATGAGTATGGACTAACATGGGAATGGAAACTGGTAATACTGTAGATGGTTGGTTTGGAATGAAACTTCCCTTGAACATTGTGAGGCATCAAAAATGACTTGGCAGCATTGACTCGATGAGTACCAAGAACATTATGTGGGGACAATAAGAGCACTCTTCGACTGGGATGAAAAAGTATAACGACACATGGAATTAGTATGAATCAGAGACAAATAGATTACCAAACTGTAATATGAGACACAAATATGTGCCATGTTTAAGGGTGACAACAATAATTTCCATAATGGATTCCAAAAAAATTGACCCACTTCTTTCAATCCCCCCCCCCCACCATGATTAGTGAGTACCTCTTTGTTTTTCAATGAGCTTGAGGAGGATAACAGATGCTCGTTATAGCTCATCTTCGATGATTCCCTTGACATATGTTTAACGAACCTGAAGAAGGATGGGTTTGATCCTTTATTGGTCCTAGATATGGGTCCCATATAAGTCCTTCAATGCATAATTTTATGATCCCAAAGAAGGTAAACTCGGTGGCTTTTCACGTTTGGAGACTCTGAAAAGTA
Source organism: Picea engelmannii (assembly GCA_009831015.1). Classification (NCBI taxonomy): domain Eukaryota; kingdom Viridiplantae; phylum Streptophyta; class Pinopsida; order Pinales; family Pinaceae; genus Picea; species Picea engelmannii. The sequence goes on along the minus strand of ML790156.1, from coordinate 121,586 downwards.
CTTAAAGATGACTCTATGGGTGACTTTTTCATAAATTTAGTCTCCCAATCCCGAAAAGAGTGCAAAACAATACAAGGGAGAACTCTTCTAATCATGCTTGACTAGAGTATTCATTTTTTGTAATTAGTCTTGCGGGACCAAAAAAGAGCTAAACTACCACTCAAAAGATGCCCTTTCAAACATTTTAACGAGTGTGAAAGGAAACAAGCTCACTCGACAATCTTTTCATGTTTAGGGAGTCTGAAAAGAGCTTAAAGGAGACTCCAAAGAGTTTATTTTTCATATACCTTTTACGAGTCTGAAAAAGAGATAAAATTATACTCGGTAACCTATTCTCATGTATTGACAAGAACAAGAAAGAACAAAGACTAAGCTCGTTCTAGAAAAGATTACTAAGTTACGATGGGAACGACACCCAAACGAGGATCCCTCCTAGAATCATGTCTCTCTAGAGGTATTTTTCCCCCATCTTGCACGGTATAATCTAGTGGCTTCATTCCAGCATGATTTTCAGAGGCTATAGCCCTTCCCCCTAAGCATCATTTCCTTTGTCAACTCTTTTTATTTCCTCATTTAGGCATCTAAATACTGATAAGAATATTTTCACTAGACGGAGGAAAAGAAGGTTCAAATATTCGATCCATAGAAAGACTCAATTGTTTCATAGTGTTATTGGTTGAAACCCTAGGAGGAGTATAAATGCATACACCCTCCATCAAGCCTCATCTTCATTGCTAGATATTAAGTCAATTTTGGACAAGGTTGCTAGGAGTACAAGGGTGTACACCCTCCTAGATTTACCTATGTTTGATTTGCATACCATAAGGAGTAAGAGGGTTTGCACCCCTAGGGATATTGTAGATCCAACTCTTATATCCAAGACTCCATTTACCCATTTTTTAAAAGGAACTAATCTGATTTTTGAATTGGAGAAATAAAATTGCTTGCATTGTGTAACGTGATTTTATGAGTTTTTCAAGTTGTTTGAAGTAGAATCAATTATATGCTCTAGTAGCTTGCTTGAGCCACTAGGGTGTCCTCTTTTTCTAAGGATATATTAATTTTTTTATAACATTAAATATACATCCATTAGGGCTGCAACAAATTTCTCTCAAACTTTTACTTTTTCTCTCTTTTAAACCATCGGAATTTGCTAGAAAGCTGCCATAATAATCTACTTGTCACTTAGCATCTTATGGGTGGTTTACTTGTAATTTTTGGTGGTCAGAATTTTCTTTTGTAGAAACATTTTGCTACATCCATAAGGCTGATATAATATCTCTATAATAACATCTTTAAACAGCCCTATATTGTTGCTAAAGTCTTTCTCCATCTCACTTGATTTATACTCGTCATTGGTAGCTTAACTCTTGCATCTTTAGTTAGACCTGTAGTGAATTATTTAGTAGCTTTGATTATTATTTACTTTTTGAACTATATATTTGTTTACTACTTCTATATAGGAAATCAATATTCACTTGCTTGTCCATTGGATATCAAGGCTTGTATACGTGTCTTTTCTTATGTCTCGATTGGGTACAACAATCTTCTACAGGTACACTACTTCTTGGAAACCTTCCCTCGTCGACAAGACTTCATCTCAAGCCTTCCATATCTCCACAACTTGACATATAGGGGTTGCACTTCCATAACCTCACTTTCCATCTCATTTGCCCCTAGGTTCACCCAGGATTCCCCCCTTGTGTTAGATTTATCCTTCGCGAAAGAGAGGGGAGGGTTTATCTAAGGTGACAATGGGTAGACTCTCCCACAATTATTTTTATATCTTGGATTGGGTTGGTATTTTACCAACCTATAGTTTGTGCAATAAAATTTTTGCATCATTGTCGGGGAGGATTTTGAATCCTCTTTCGTTCCCTAACGACATTTTGGAAAGCTTCCATCCCAAATCCTTTATCCCTAGATTGCTTGGTGACCCCACTGGAAGAATGTTCCCCTTCCATCCTTGATAAGCTTGTCTTAAGGATTATCTAGCGACTCCACTATGGGACATACAAGTAAAAAGCATTACCCAAGTCCCCAACATACATCCAAGCATCATAAGCCTTCACCCAAATGGTCTAATCCTCCATCATCTCCCACTTCTCATGTTTTCCCATGTTCCAAGTCTCGTTCACCAAGTATTGTCTAGAGCCCATGGGTTAAACATGCATACAAGCCTTTAGACATGACAAAGATCCTTGGGTATCCTCACAAACTCTCAAAGGACTTTAATGAATGACTCCCTAGCTTTTCAGGAGATGATTTTGTCACAACCGAAGATCATTTAGATACTTTCCTCCATGCCCTTGAACCTTATGACCAACACGAATATGTTCAAATGATAATTTTCTCCTACACTCCTGTCAGAAGGGCTAAAGAGTGGTATGATAGTATCTTCCCAAGGATGATCATAAGTTGGGATCTTTTTCGGGAACGTTTTGTCAAAAGATTCGAGAAAAACAAAGATTTACAGTACCTTTACGATCAACTCTATAACTAAAAAAGAAAACCAGGGGAAATCATTAAGGAATTCAACGATAGGTTCAATACCCTTGCGAGGAGATTTCCTCTAGATTTCAATCCCTCTCAAGGTACCATCCTCAAGTCCTACATGTCAACCATGAAGGATCCCTGCAGAGTTCTAATTGGAAAGGGACACCCTACAACTCTATTTGAAGCCCAAGAAAGGGCATGTGAGATCGAAGAGAACATAGCTTTCTCTCTCAGTCAAGATGAGGATTGTATTCAGGAAATCATTCAGATAAATCAAGTTGTAGACTTTTTCGTTTCGGACCCTCCCCACAATGTCAAGACATACCTGCAAAGGGAACGGGAGGAAGCCGCTAACCAAGTTGTTGGTCATGTGATGAGTCTATTGGGGAAAGACAAGGAACCAACATCTGAAGAAATACCTCCCACTATAAGGGAGATGTTTAAAGTGGAAAGAAAATGAGCAGCAAGGCAGGTTGAAGAGAAATTTTTGCAACATATTCAAGAATTTCTAATTGAGCCACGTAAAGAAAACAAAATTGGTGCCATCAAGAATTAAGAGAAGACTATCTTCCCAAACAAGACCAAAAAATAAGACTTTGTCAAAGACCATGTCAACATGCCCCATCAAGTTATGGCTGAAGGGATTAACAACACCTTCATTTTTTCAAACTCTCTTTTTCTATAAGGAGAAAAGAAAGATGGATCTTGGGGCTTACACTTTGACGGTGCACACTCAAGCTTAGGCTCAAGTGTAGGAATAGTTTTGATATCACCGGATAACGAGACTACCCTTTTCTCGTACAAACTTTAGTTTGACTGCACAAAGAACATCATTGAGTCTAAAGCCCTCATTTTGGGTGTGAAGATTTCCATTGATATGAACATAAAGTCCCTACGTATAAGAGGAGACTTAGACTTGATCGTTTCACAGGTTAACAAGAATTTCGCTCCTAAGAAACCAAGTTTGAAACAATACAGAGATGTCATCTGAGATGCCATGAAGAGATTTGATAACTTTTCGATTGAAGCCATCCCTAAAGAAGAAGATCATTTGGTACACAACCTTGTTGTTTTTGTGTCTACTTTACTACTTTTCATAGAGATCGGTCTCTACAAAGTGGAAGTAAATTTCAAGCCTTCAATACTTGATAACTTGGAACATTGGCAGGTTTTTGACAATGAAAACTAGATCCTTCGTTTCCTCCAAAATCAAGGTGAATTATCGGAAGCCTGGATAAACCTATTGGAAAAAGAAGAAAATGTTGAGATCATTGATTCGCCTGACGGACCCTTATCCAAAGGTATTGTTTCCCTAGAAATATTTTTTGCTCAAAATGACATGTATAAGGAGAAGTCTTCAAGCAAAATTGATGACGAGGTCATTGAATTCAGTATTGGCACCAAGGAATCCCCAAAAATGGTGAAATTTGGAAAAGGAACAACTCATGATGAGAGGGAGAAGTTGATTTCCCTCATAAAAGAATTTAAGGATGTTTTTTCCTGGTCATATGAGGATTTGAAGGTTTACCGAGAGGAATTCATATAGCATGCTATCCCCATTAAGGAAGGCACAAAACCCTTCAGGAATGCCTTTTGGATTGATAAACACAGGAGACACTTTTCAACATGCCATAGATTATTCTTTTAGGGACTTAATTGGGAAACTTATATATATTTACCAGGATGACCTAACTGCTATCTCTAAGAAGAGAAGTCATCGTATCCAACACTTCAAAATGATTTTTCAAAGGTGTAGAGAATATGGCATTTCTCTTAATTCTAAGAAATCAATTTTCAGTGTAGATAAATGCATGTTATTAGGTCATATCATTTCCAAAGATGGGATCTTGATAGACCCTTCCATAATCGAAGCCATCAAGAAGATCCCTCTCCTTAAAGATAAGAAGGCCATGCAATCCTTCTTTGGCTAGATCAACTTCATAAGGAGCTTCATTCTTAACTTTTCCAAAATCATGAAGCCACTCAATCTCTTGTTAAAGAAGGATGTTCCTTTCAAATGTGACAATGAAGGAAATTTGGCTTTCCAACATATCAAAGAAGCAATAATTGTTGTACCGATCCTGGCCATCGCAGATTTCACTAAAGACTTCATCATATTCTATTTTTCTTCAAAGGATACCATCACATAAGTTATTTTGCAAAATAATGATCAAGGAGATGAGCAATTGATCGCTTCCATGAGAAAAACCATTAGGGACTCAGATCTAAACTACACCATTACAGAGAAACAAGCCTATGCTCTTGTCAAGTCCCTCAAGCATTTTAGAACTTATGTGGGATACATCAAGATTAAATCTTTCATCCCTTACCCCACCATAAAGTATTTTTTATCACAACACGATTGTCTTGGATCAAGGGGAAAATGGGTTTCATAGATACAAGAATATGACCTGGAGATCAAACCATCCAAGATAATCAAAGGACAAGGGTTAGCTAAAATATTTACAAAAGGGAATTAGGAAGCCATTGAGATGGGAGAAAAGGAACAAATTAACATTATGGTAAGTGAAATGTAGAATGACGAATGGTATTGAGATATCATTTATTACTTGAAGAATCTTACTTGCCCTGATCATTTGGTCTATCATAAGAGGAGAGCCCTAAGGCTCAAGGAATATTATGAATATTGTGAAGAAGATTATTGGAGAGAATAAGAAAAGTTGGGATAGCAATATCAAGTATGCCTTATGAGCAGACCGCACAACTACTAAGACCTCTACTGGGAAAACCCCTTTCAAATTGGTTTACGGGATAGAAGCACGCCTACCTATAAACCTCCACATTCCATCCTTGCAAGTACCTCAACACTTCGCCACAGATAAAGAAGCCTTACAAGGGTGAATTGATCAACTCATAGAGTTGGATGAAACTCAAAAAATGGCATTTGATCAAATGGGAAAGAACCAAGAGAAAATAAAAGGGATGTCTGACCATAAAGCAAGGTGAAGAGATTTCAAGAAAGGATACCAAGTTCTAATGTGGGACAAAATAAGAGAAAAACTTGGAATGCATCAAAAGTTTGATAGTCTTTGGTTGGGTCCCTACAAGATAGAAGAGATATTTGGGTTAGAGTCATTTTATTTGTCCACAACAGAAGGGAGGAGGATGTCATTGTCGGTAAATGGATCCCTCCTCAAACATTATTTCCAAGGTAGCACTTGACTTCTTCAGGGCCCATGCCCTAGGTAAGTAGGTAGGTCATCTTGCCTTCTTGCATTTGCATCTTAATTTCTCATAGTAGTTTAGCTACATTTAATTTTTCATTTTTCTCTACTTGCATATTTATTTCATCATATTACATATTTAATTTAGAAATTTTTGAAAAAATGCAAAAAAAAAATACTAGATTAGTTGCCAATTTTGAAATTTTTGGTTTCTTATTATATGAACAAAGAGTGATAGAACCACCCTAGATTTTACGGTTTATGTTTTAGTTTACGCTTAGGTCCGACCAGGATATGTTGTGGTTCTCATGCACTCTATGTCGACTACATGTCCCCAAGTAGGAGCTAGATATTATCCCCATTTCCTAGGTGTTATCACATAGAATTGTAAGGGTCAAAAATCATTTCAGATTTGTTTTTTTTGAGTCATAGGTTTTCTTAAATTATAGGCTTTTTATGTCTTCTTTCTATAGTCATATTTCAAATTTTGATTTAAGTGGGACAAAAACCAAGGTGGTAATGTTAGAATTTGAAGTTTCAGAGTTGTCCATCTCAGTTGCAACAATGATACCCAACACAGGAGAAAAATGGTTCAAGGCTATGACATTAAATATTGCTTTATCCAAGGAATTTCTTAAGCCAGAGTATCAAAAGGACAACTTGTCCAAAGGGGTCCCTAGAAATCATATCCTTGAGGGTTTTGATAAAATTTTGAAGGTTATTCAAAGGTATTTTACCTGTGAGGGAATATTTAACATGGTTTATCAATATCACATCAGGTTGTTATTACACTTCACAGGGAAAGAAGCAATGAATCTCCCTTTTTACCTCTTTAGAAACATTGGTAATGTTAGTGCTAGAAGTTGCCCCTAGACTGCTATAGGGTCAATCCTAGCACATCTTCAGTTATTACAATGATTTTATAAATAAGGATGTGTTTTGGGTTTTGAAAGAAGGTAGATCAGGTAGATGGAAAGAAAAATAATAAGAGTAACAGGCTAAATGTAGATCAGTAAAAACACCATTGAGTGTGGAGTCAAGTAAACACCCTGTTGATCGAAGGCAATCAAATTGTATATCAGATAAGACATTTATATGTAAATGGTAGAATAATAGGGAATAAACGAAAAGTAGAACACCTCATCCAACCAATATTCTATTTGTCAAACAGATGCAACGGTACTTGAAACAAAACACGTGGATAATAGGCAATCACGGAAAAATATTTACTGCTCGGGAATCTATCATCCATGAGAAGCCATTGATTCTCAATGTCTGTAATTCTTTCAAGTAAGACAAAAAACAGAATGTAAAACAAGGAAGATGGAAAAACAGTGTTTAAACGAGAGAAATCACAATCTGATAAAAACAAATGTCATAGATCTCCAATGTCATAAGCGATCACAGAAATACAATGCCCTCAAGCTTACAATAACTCAAACTAGATGTTATTTCATCAATATCTTCTAAGGCCTTACCCTCTCGGGATCCTCCTCCCCCCTTCCTGGTGTTACAAACTGTTGTCTTAAATAGTAAAAAACATCCACCACTTCTTCATATCTGCTATGAAAAAACAATCTATGATATTGTGCAGGAAATCTGAGACAGTTTAAATCAAATTCCTTGTCATCTGTGTCTTTAAAATCTGGAGATTTGGAACTAATTGATTTACTGCTGAAAATATGGAAATGATATCTCTGATTGCCATCTTCCCTGCCACCGAAATACTCTGCCAATTGTAGGGATGCCTTCCTGAAAATCCTGAACTGTCACAAGATATCTGGAGCTAGTATTCTAATGGTTGTTTCTCTGTATTTAGATGCTTTATCTTCCCTTCCCATCTTAATGCATGCAATAGTAGACTGTCAAGTCTATGTTGGCCACGATCCTCCATTATGATATGACCAAGGTGTATTCTTTGGGTCACTGCCAGTAATAATTCACCACTCTCGTCCCTTTTGCTCTTAATTAAGTTAGAGAATTTACTATAGCCCGAAGCTTGACATTTTCTTTGGCGCTAAGTTGGCTCTCGATGCTAAAACTTGAATGTAGGCTTGGGATTTCATATGTTGGCTATGGTGTTCACTTTGAGCCCTCCTCGACCTTTGATCCTAATATTGACACTTGAATCCGGTGATTACTTCCTCGTGGCTTGGTGTTTGATTGGAAACCTTGGTGCTCTCAACACCATTGTGATTTGTTGTTCCAACACCTGGCCTGATCTCTATCGGACAGGGTACTTAGAATCCATCGATGACATCGCCTGAATACACCCCCTTGTGTTCATCCTTGGGAGATATCCTTTGGAAATTTGAGAGAGTGGCTTCCAAACCCGATATTTAATATTTCCCTTTCAGCAAACTTCCTCCTCTGGAATCTGGCCCTTGGACGATTTCATCTTCACCATTAATCTTTAACTTAGACAGGGGATAGCACCCTTGGTGCTTGACACTCAAGTACTTGCGATAAATAGAATATCAACCCTTTTTAATGACCAATCTCATCCCATACTTCAGAAAGATTCACCCAACAATGGGAATCGTTATCCACGAGAACAAGTCAGCTTCTTCGTTTAAACCCTTGATCACTTGCCACTACACCTGCTATCTGGATTTATTGTTTGATCTTTATGATAGAAAAATGATCAACAACTTGTTGGAAACTCAAGCTCTGTTTCTCCTTAACGCACAGAGTTTCTAGGGATTTCTTCCTTTGAACTTGCTACCACTATTTCACCATCGAATGTGCCTTAACTGGGCACATGTGCAAACCAAAACCATGTGTTTTATTCAGAAAACAGAATCAATATATCCATGAAGAAATGCCATTGTTGTATCTTAACAAATAATCGATATGTTGAACAAATACAACGCCTCTGGTAGGCTCTCTTCTCGTGGCAGATTTGGTAATTGACTGGAAACTTTTGTCCATAGGTTTCAATGATGTGGCATGAGATGAGTATTGGTCACCTTGGTATTTTTTGATAAAAAACCCTTAAGACATATGTCAACGAACTTAGGGTTTACATTGGCTTTGGTGACTTGTGTTGTGTGTTGATTGCAGGTCTCGGATGCTAGAGATTAAAGCATTGGGGCTAAGGCTCTGCCTTCGGTGCCAAATTTTAATAAAAAACACAAAAACCTTGCATAAGGCCATGGACCAGCTTTGGTCTAAAAGATCCAAAATTGCTTATAAAATAAAAGAGGAAAAAATGGGCAAAATAAGCCACAATTGGCTAGTACTGATTTAACCCTAATCTATTCATGATGGCACTGCAAGAATATCACTATTCCAGTAGCACGCCTGTCGTAACCAAAAATCCAAAAATTCAACAATGCAAATGAGTACTAACACTGGCTCCACGGGGGATGGCATGTCCCTCGCGAGCTACCAAGAACTTGTAGATTAGTAGCCTTATCCATCTTCAACTCGACTCGGGAAATTAGCATGCTTGAGAATACTTCTGATCCTTATTTGAAACTGAAAACCAATTGTAAACTGAAAACAAATCACTAAAGATGAAAAGCTCAAGAAGCAAGCTTTATTCTCCCTACTCCTATCTAATCAACTGATTTCTCTTGATTAGGTAAAATCGTGTTTCCAATGAAGCCATACAAGTATTTGACTGATCGGTGCGTCTCTCAATTTGGAAATGAAGAATGCAAGAAACCAAAGAATACATAAATGCATTTCAAAAGAGTAGGACAGCCATCCTTCAATTGACAAAATTGCTCTGACATCCAAGCAGCTCAGAGACTCGAGATAATTGGCAAATGGATCTATAAGACTGAAAATAAATACCTCTTGTTGTTATTTCAATTGAAGATCCAAAAGTCTTTGTATATCCTCCTATTGGTCATGGCTACCACCTTCATATGCTTGCAAATCTGAACAGGACTGTATGTTAGCTTCATTGTTGATGATAGACTGTTTGGTGTCACAAGATATCTGGAGCTATTCTTTTAATAGTTGATTCTCTGTCTTTAGATGCTAGATCTTCCCTTCCCATCTTAATGCATGTAATAGTAGACTGCCAAGTCTATGTTGGCCACAATCCTCCATTATGATATGACCAAGGCGTATTCTTTGGGTCACTTCCAGTAATAATTCACCACTCTCATCCCTTTTTCTCTCAATTAAGTTAGAGAATTTACTATAGCCCAAAGCTTGACATTTTCTTTGGTGTTGAGTTGGCTCTCGATGCTAAAACTTGAATGTAGGCTTGGGTTTTCATGTGTTGGCTATGGTGTTCACTTTGAGCCCTCCTCGACCTTTGATCCTAATCTTGACACTTGAATCTGGTGATTACTTCCTCATGGCTTGGCATTTGATTGGAAACCTTGGTGCTCTCAACACCATTGTGATCTGTTGTTCCAACACCTGGTCTGATCGCTATCGGATAGGGTACTTAGAATCCATCGATGACATCGCCCGAATACACCCCTATGTGTTTGTCCTTGGGAGATATCCTTTGGACATTTGAGAGAGTGGCTTCCAAACTCGATATTTAATATTTCCCTTGCAGCGAGCTTCCTCCTCTGGCATCTAGGCCTTGGACAATTTTGTCTTCAGCATTAATCTTTGACTTAGACAGGGTGTAGCAGCCTTGGTGCTTGACACTCAAGTACTTGTAACAAATAGAATATCAACCCTTTTTAATGACCAATCTCAGCCCATACTTCAGAAAGATTCACCCAACAACAGGAATCGTTATCCACAGGAGCAAGTCGACTTCTTCATTTAAACCCTTGATCACTTGCCATTGTGCCTACTATCTGGATTTACTGCTTAAGCTTGATGCTAGAAAAATGATCAACAACTTGCTGGAAACTTGAGCTCTAATTCTTCTTAGCACACATAGTTTCTGGGCATTTCTTCCTTTGAACTTGCTACCACTATTTCACCATCGAATGTGCCTTAATTGGGCACATGTGAAAACCAAAACCTTGCGTTTTATTCAGAAAACAGAATCAATATATCCACGAAGAAATACCATTGTTGTCTCTTAATAAATAATCGATATGTTGAACAAATACAACGCCTCTGGTAGGCTCTCTCCTCGTGGCAGCTTTGGTAATTGACTGGAAACTTTTGTCCGTAGGTTTCAATGATGTGGCATGAGATGAGTATTGGTCACCTTGGTATTTTTTGATAAAAAACCCTTAAGACATATGTCAATGAACTTGGGGTTTACATTGGCTTTGGTGACTTGTGTTGTGTGTTGATTGCAGGTCTCGGATGCTGGAGATTAAAGCATTGGGGCTAAGGCTCTGCCTTCGGGGCCAAATTTTAATAAAAAACACAAAAACCTTGCATAAGGCCATGGACCAGCTTTGGTCTAAAAGATCCAAAATTGTTTATAAAATAAAATAGGAAAAAATGGGCAAAATAAGCCACAATTGGCTAGTATTGATTTAACCATGATCTATTCATGATGGCACTGCAAGAATATCACTATTCCAGTAGCATGCATGTCGTAACCAAAAGTCCAAAAATTCAACAATGCAAATGAGTACTAACAGGTAAGATGGTTGATAGAGTTCAAGCCAAATCTAAACAAGTAGACACAAGTCTCTTTAACTCTGGCCTTATTAAAATATTGATCATGGAAGAGTTGAGAAAGACAAATGTTGATTGGGAAACATTCCTCACTGCATCACACTTTCAATTGAATGTTTCCCCCACCGCACAGTCTAAAATACAAATCCATACTCCTGTGGATAAGACTGTGTGTTCATAGGTTAGCAAAAAGAAAATAGGTGTTGCTATGACTGATACAAATGAAACAGAGGCAGGAGGGCCTTCACAACCTTCACATAGGGAAGTTTCACCCATGGCAGAGCCCATTCCTATGGAAGTTCCTCCAAGAAAATATACAGACCTAAGAGGAAGAAAGATTATTTTCCCTTCACATATTGTTGCAGATAAGATTAGGCCCAGGAGGCCTTTTACTAGAGCAGCATCCAAGCAAAATGTTCCTGTGAAAAGTGATGTAGCAGAAATTTCAGCCTAGAGAAAAGGTAAATCCAAATTGGTTGAGAAACCCATTGAATTGTTGATATCACTACTCCCCAAGAAGAAATCCATCCCACTTTCAAGAGGCTCAAAAGACAGCTCAAGGAAGCAAGAGTTGAAGTTTATAGGATGAAAAAGGAAGACTTGAGTGTCAGAAGGAAATTTAAGGAAGTGTTGGATATTCATCGTAAGTCCATTGACAAGGAAAATTTTTTGGCTAAAAGATTCTTGCCCCTCCACGGGCAGCTCATAAATCTCTACAAACAAAACAGATCTTATCAAGCTCATATCAGAAAGCTAAATGCATAATTACAATCTTTTAAAGAAGAGTTGGCCAAGAGAAATTTGGACATGTTGGCTAAGGTTGCTACTAGGAGAAGTTCCAAAGTTAAAAAATGAAGAAGTTGAACTTCCTTAACTAATATTAGTTTTTGACAAGTTTCTTATGCTATGCATTTTCATTTATGGTTATGCTTTATAAGCCATGTTTAGCTACATGGATGTTCTCTTCTAGTTATGTACCAAGATTATAAGTTTTTACAACATTTTGGGGCACTGGAGATAGTTTTTGGAATGTTTTAATATTTCATCAAATGAAACAAGCCACTACAAGAAAGTTAGCAACGCCTAGCGCTGTGATCTGGATGATACAGACAGGTGTTGTGAACTGGTGTTGTGAACTCATGTTTTGGATTTTTTGAAGGGAGGAATAGTTTCCAGGTGTTAAAATGGATGCATGCCAATTGTCTAAGGGTCAGTTGCGAGTTGGGAGGCCACATGCCAAAGGAAGATGCACTCAAAGGGACACTTCATTGGCCATAAAAAAGATGTTGCAAACATTGCCAGCATCAACCTAAATTTTAGCATTGTGTTTTATTTATGTTGTACATATGTAGTCATGCCATCTTTAGGCATAGGAATCCTATGCGGGAGTTGTTATTTGAATTGTAAAGTTTCCATTGACAGTCTAGACTATAAGATAGGCATGGTAAGACTGAAGGAGGGTTTGAATGGTTTGAGAGAGACTCATATTTTGATATTGTCTATGTAACAGAGGATATCTCCTATTGTATGTACTATACCTGAGACACTTTGAATAATATAAATCAGTCCTTTTTCCTGATCATCTTGTTTCTATCTTATTCTGATTGCAGTCTATTGAATGCTCCAATTGGCTTAATTGTATCTTTGTTACAATGGAGGATCTGTTGTGATATTGTTTATAATTATATCAGAGTTTCCTCTTTGATTATAAGAAGTTCTTGTTTTAGAGGGTTTTTCTTCATATGTCTGTCAGTACTACCTGATGTAGATGGTAGGCATATTACATCTTTCTTATTGAGTCTTCCACCTATCCATTTTATTTCTTAAATCTTTATCTAAGTTACTCAAAGCCTTATTTGTTGGTGCATATTGTATGGAGTGAGTTTTGATTGACATTATTTTCCATAGTTTTCATACATTTACCACCGTATCATAAAAAAATTTCTTTAACATCCTGATGGGTGTTGATCTTACACTTTAGTAGTCAAAGTGTGACATTCAGTGCTAGCATTCTTCGCATCGCTGTCAGGGAAAGGATTAAAGACTTTTCCCTGGGTTGTACAATAGATAAAATATTGATTATGAGGGTGCACAGTGATCAGTAAACTGAAGAATACATATTGCACCCGGCGACTCCATTGTTTCAGTTGTGGCTCCCAAACGTAGACACACAAGGTCTACTCCACATTTGCCTCTGGCTGCACCTAAAGTTGACTCAGAAAAGATCATCAAGAAAGGAAAGGCTTCACAAGGAGCATCTTCATATATTTTCTCAAGTATTGTTGGGGACTTACTTGACTCTACTTTTCAAGCACCAGTAGTTGTATCTAGCATTTCTAAATTACCTATTGTTGAAGCTCTTGTAAATTCAAAACTAGGGTAATTTCATGTTGAATACTCATCTTTTTCTCCTCAGTTGAAAGAAGAATGTATTGAAATTTTTGATGTTCTTGCATCCCCTAAAGTTGTAAATTGGTTTATGCTTGAGAGTCTAGAGGATTTTCCCCTCCTAGGCTCTCCCTCTCCTCATTCTTTCAAATTTGTGTGACCCAAGAAGAAGGAACCTGTGTCTATCTTGAGTTTTCCCTATCCACCTCCAAGACCTAGCCACTTTTTGTTAAACTTGAAACTCATCCATCTTATACTCTTCCTTTCCCTAAGATACATGATATACATATTGCAGCTTTTCCTGTCAAATCACCTCCCACTTCTCCTAGAATTCAGAATCCACCTTTCCCTAATCAAATGGCAGGGGCTAATCCTCCTCAAAATAGAATGGATTCCATTGTGGTTGCTAGGTATGCCCCTATGATGCTTCTTCAGCCTATGAATTCCCTCCCAATAGGATATTACCTAAATTATATCTCCAAGTTCACGGGAGAGGAGGATATCACTGCAGAAGAACACCTTGCATCTTGTTATAGCTATGTTGATAATCTGAATATTGAGAATGAGGATGTTTGGATGAGAGTTTTTGTACAAAGCCTTGATGGTGAAGCCAAAAAATGGTTTAGAAGTTTAGCTCTTGGATCAATTGTTTGGATTGAAGCCCTTGATGATGCCTTTTTAAGGCATTGAGGTTACAAGAAGGATTTTTTGTACTATATCACTGAATTTGGTGCTCTGAAAAGAAAGGAAGGTGAATCAATGTCATACTTTTCCAAAAGGTTCAACAAAATGTATAATAAAATCCTTGATGAAATCAATTCTACTAAAACTTCTGCCAAAATAACCTATGCTAGTGCCTTTGACCCTGAGTTTTGTCTTCTGTTAAGAGAGAGAATATCTACTTCACTAGCCCATATGCAAGATGTTCCCCTAGAAGTGGAATCAAACATATTGGTTGCAAACAAATTAAGAGGCAAATCTGGTAGGGATAGGAGGAAACAAAAGGCAAAAGCTTCCACTTCTAATGCTTCAGAAACTGACCCTTAGGTGGATGAATTGACTAAGTTATTCAAGTCACATTCTACAAAAATGGAAAAAACTTAAACTTGAGGGGAGACAAGCCAATAGAAACACGCAATAGTTTGGAAATAGGAACAATTTCAGAAGACAAAATAATGCACCTCAAATTCTTCAAAGATATCAGAGGAATAGAGATGATCAAAAGGTTCAGACCCCTCTTAAAAATAATATGGTTGATGACGAAGAAGGAGAAAATGAGGAAGTTGATCAAGAAGTTTATTGTCTAGGAGACACATCTACTTCCCCTCACCTAACTCAATCTATTTATGAAGACTCTCTAATGAACAGCCAGCTAAATGAGTTAAGTAAGGGAGAGAAAACAGATGAAAAATAGAATAAGTATAACTTGAGGTCAAAATAGAAAGAGGGAAACCCTAGTACATCCAAACATTCTAAAAAATCAGACCCCTCTACTAAAACAGTGGTTGCACCAAAAAAAGGAAATGAAGAACAAAATAATCAGCTTGTGGTTAAAACCCCTGTCCAAGAAGTAAAAGAAATTATGAAATCCCCATCTTAGTTTAACTTTGAAAATGAAATTCAAAAGATTAAAATTCCAGACCCATTCTTAGAGTTGATAAAGACTGAAGATTTCAAGAACTCCATTTCTAAAATGTTGCAGTCTGATTTTTCTTCTCATTCAACAGATTCAGTGAATTTGCAAGATGAAAAACCTGCAGTGATATTGGGGCCCTTAGTGGAAGATAGGGATGACTTTTCTCCTCCTTTTTATACCTCATTGAATGTACATGAAAATATCTTACACAATTGCTTGATGGATTCAGGTGCATCCCATAACTTAATTCTTAAATCTGTCATGGATGAACTGGGTCTAGAAATCACCAAATCATATTATGATATATATTATTTTGACTCAAGGAAAGTGAAATGCCTAGGGGTGATTAAAGATTTGGTTGTTACTCTCTTTCAATTTCCCATGAAGAGTATAGTCATGGATATAGTAGTTGTAGATGTTCCCCCTAAGTTTGGGATGTTATTGTCCAGATCATGGATTAAGAGGTTGGGAGGAACATAGCAAATGGACCTCTCCTATGCCACCATACTTGTCTTTGAGGGTGAACACAGAAGGTTGTATAGAGAAGCACAGTTGGCTTATATTATTAGTGATGAAGGTAATCCCATGAACCATCCTATTTATGATGTTGACATTGATTTTGGATCTAGCATTCTGCAAAACATTGATCTTCCTCAACCACCCCTAGAAATAATAAATCCATAACCAACATCATGTGAAACAATCAAACTAGATGCTCAAACTTGGAAAATGTTTTTTGATGGGACAACTTCTAAATGTAGTGTTGGTGCTGGAGTTGGTTTCATTTACCCCTCTCAAGAAATCATAACTTTGTCTTTCAAGTTATAATTTGAAACCATGAACAACATTGTTGAATACGAGGCTCTAGTTTTGGGGATGAGGGCTGCTAAAGATATGAAGATTGAGGAATTATCATTTTTTGGAGATGTAGAGATGATTGTACATCAGATCATAAATATATATCAGGAAAAGCATCCAAGTTTGAGGACTTATAGGAATGAGGTATGGGATCTTATTGATAATTTCTTCCTAGCTTTCAACATATGCTTTGTTCCTAGAGAAGAGAATGCATTGGTTGATTCCCTAGTTGTTTCTACTAACAACTTTAAAGTTCCAATACCTCCTAAACTCAAGTACGATGTTGAAGTAAAATATAGGCCTTCCATATCGGACAATGTCAAACATTGGAAGGTTTTTTAAGATGATCTTGAGATAAAAAGATTCCTGGAAATAGTGGAAGAATTTTCTGTACTTCACATTGATCAACATCTAGATGATGAAAATAGTCCTAATGCTGATAAATTCCTGAACAAAATTGCAGACCACAAGATTGTCCAGTTGCCTAGTAATCATATCCCCAAGGGATTGGTTGCTTTAGAGAGATTATTTGATAGTAATGATGTGGTTGTCAAAGTAAGAGGTTCAAATGAAAATGTTGATTTGACATAATGCAATCTACGTACTAATGAAAATCCTAAGGATGCCAAGTTGTCTAGTAGTCTGTATATCAAACTATTAAAGGAATTTGATGATATCTTTGCTTGGAAGTATGATGACTTGCAAACTTATGATACAAGCATTATTGAGCACAAAATTCCTTTGAAGGACGATACCAAACCTTTTAGACAAAAACTGAGGTAGATCAATCATATGTTGTTTCCCATCATGGAGAAGGAGGTCAAAAAATTGCTTGATGCTCAGATCATCATACCTTTGAGGTATTCTAAGTGGATAACTAATCTTGTCCCTATTAGGAAAAAGAATGGAGAAATCAAACTTTGTGTTGATTTCATAAATTTAAACAGGTGTTCTAGGAAAGATAATTACCCCTTCCCTAAGATGGAACATATTTTGCAAAGGGTAACAGGATCAACTAGGATGTCTGTGATTGATGGCTTTTCAGGCTACAATCAGATTTATGGTTTTCCTGGAGATAGGGAAAAGACAACATTCACCACTCCTTGGGGTACATTCATGTATTCCAAGATGCCCTTTGGTCTCATGAATGCAGGGGAAACCTTTCATCATGCAATGGATATTTCTTTTATTGGAGAAAAAGATAAGTTTGTGGTGATCTACTTAGATGGCATCACAGTGTTTTCAAAATCTAATCAAGATCACTATCAACATTTGGAGAAGGTGTTCCATAAATGCAGAAAATTTGGAATGTCGCTTAATACCAAGAAGTCCCTCTTTGTTATGAAGGAAGGTAAGTTGTTGGGACACATTGTCACAACTGAAGGGGTAAAAATTGACCCAAGTAGAGTAGAGGCCATCAAGACTCTATCTCTCCCTAGGTCCAAGAAAGAGAACCAGTCCTTCCTGGGTAAGATCTTCTTGAGAAGATTCATTTCTAATTTTGCTGAGTTGGTTAAGTTTATTACATCCATGCTGAGAAAGGGGAATGAGCTAAAATGGACACTTGAATCTAGGAATTATTTTGATCAAATTAAACAAGCACTAACGGAGGCATCTATTCTTATCAACCCTGATTATTCAAATGAATTTCTGATATTTTATTTTGCCTCAAATGATACATTAGCTCCTATCCTCCTTCAGAAAAACTTAGATGGAATGGAGCAGCCTATTTCTTTTTTCAACAGGGCTTTGAGAAATGTTGAAGTCAGGTATGACATCATGGAGAAGCAAGCTTATGCTTTGGTCAAAGCCCTCAAAGCTTTCAGAGAATGTGTTCTGCATTCTAGAATTATTGTTTATGTCCCTTCAGGCTATGTTAAATAAATTCTAATTCAGCCTGACATAGATGGCAAGAGAAGTAAGTGGATTGCTAAAATTCTGGAATTTGATCTTGAGATGAAACCTACCAAGCTAGTGAAAGGACAAGGTTTAGATAGATTGTTAGATGAATCAAATTGTAAGGCACTTGGGGTTAATTTCATGAATGTGGATTATGTATATCAACAGACTTATATCACTAGTAGCAGCTCACATATCAACCCCAAATTGACAGAGTGTAGTTGGTACAAGGACCTCATCCATTTCTTGCAGACATTGCAACCTCCTACTGGACTTGAGAAGACTAAGGTGAGGGATTTAAAGCTCAAAGAATTCAGATATTGCATTGTTGATCATGTTATGTATTAAAAGGATCGTGTAGGGGTTCTTTTAAGATGTTTGGATCCAGATGAGGCAAATCAAACCATGACTAATTTTCATGATAGCCTATGTGGAGATCATCATTTTTGGAGGACCACGGTATATAAAATACTTAGAGTTGGGTACTTCTAGCCTAGTTTATTCATTGATGTATTTGAAAATATCAGGACCTGTGATAAATGTAAGAAATTCTCAGGAAAGCAGCAGCTAAATATTTCCCTCTGAATCCCATAATGGTATATGGTCCTTTCCAACAATGGGGAATAGATTTCATTGGAGAAACCCATCCAACTTCAAGTGGCCAGCGTTGTTGGATCTTGAATGCCACTTATTATTTCACCAAGTGGATAGAAGCCATTCCCACAAGAAATGCAACACATAAAGTATTCATTATCTTTTTGGAAGATATTTTGTCAAAGTTTGGTTGTCCTAACAAGATTGTGACTGATAATGCTACAGCTTTTAAAGCTGAACCTCTGGTCAAGTTTTGTGAAAAGTTTGGGATCCAACTTATTCACTCTACTCCTTATTACCCTCAAGGTAATGGCTTGGAAGAATCCTCCAACAAAGTCTAGTAAAAATCATCAAAAAAATGCTAGAGGATAACAAAAAGTTTTGGGATTCAAAGCTAAAGTTTTCTCTATGGGCAGATAGAGTAACTACCAAGAGATCAATTGGCACTACTCCTTTTCATCTAGTCTATGGAACTGAGGTTGTTTTTCCTACTCAACTAGCATCACCTGTGGAAAATTTTCTTCAAGACCAACAAGGAGAACCAGATGACATGATCAAGATGATGCATCGGCTAGTGGAGGTACAATAGACCAAGGAGCAGCTCTTTGATAAAGAAAAAATCCATCAGTAGAAAATCAAAGAAACTTTCGACAAGAAGGTGAAGAAGGAAGATTTCCAGCTGGGAGACATGGTGCTCAAATGGAATGCACAAAAGCAAGACAAGGTTAAACATGGTAAATTTGAAGCCTTGTGGATTGGTCCTTTCAAGATTTCTGAAGTTTTGCAAAATAACACTTTCAAATTGCAGAGCTTGGAAGATACTGAATTTTCTGGTGGCCCAGTCAATGGGCATTTTTTGAAGAAATACTTTTCCTGAAGCCATGAGTGGCTACCTTTCATTGTTAGTTTTTAGTTTGTTTTATTTGCTTTAAATAATGACCACATAGTCCTTGGATAAGGCATTGGAATTGCATGTTCTTGGAATCTCACAGGGAGCATGCCATCCCCTGTGGAGCCAAATGTTATCACATAAAATTGTAAGGGTCAAAAATCATTTCAGTTTTGTTTTTTTTTAGTCATAAGTTTTCTTAAGTTATAGGTTTTTTATGTTTTCTTGTTATAATCATAATTCAAATTTTGATTTAAGTAAGCTAAAGCTAGTTTGGCCTTGTTCTAGAGTCCTTAGGTTATGTCTTTGTTATCATGACAAGTTGAATAAACCCTCATGAGTCACATCTTTGAACTCTCCATCATCACCTTGACACATCACACCTCCATGTTATACATAAGATCCTCCTTTGTCACCTTTTATCCATTTAGCTATCAGATCAGATTTGATCTATGTGTTGCCAACTCACTAGGAGAGTTCGCAGCATACTCAAGCACTCCATGAATTCATTGCCATAATTACATTTAAATATCGTGTCAAATAAGATCTCATTGTTTTTAGAGCTTGTATTTTAAACAAATTCTCAGGGATTATGTCATAAAATTTTCTAACAGCTTCCTCCAAGTGTGCAAATTGTGTTTGAGCTAGGCACTACAAACTAGCGTTGTGAACCTGGTGCTACAGACAAGTGTTGTGAACTGGTTGAAGGAGAGTGTTGGAGGTTGGACTACTTTCAAACACCCTTGTAAAATTTCAAAGACATCAACATCAAACTTAGGTCCACCAGGTACTCCATGAGAGTTTTCATCCTATTTGAAGGTCGAGAAAGGGATTTTGGTTGTTTTTCCTTTGGACATTTCCAACTGTCACTACCTTGCTATCTGTTTGCAAAATTCACTTAAAATATGCTCTGAATTGTTCCTATTAAACCTGACCACCTTCTAACCTCATTCAGTTTTTCCTCTTGCTTAAAATTTGCTTGCTCCTATCCTTTTCACCTAGTTTTGTGAACTAGCTCATAGAGCGCTAGTGAACAAGGCGTTGTGAACCCTCTGTTCCAGCATTGTTAAAACCTCGTCCTCAGCATCTTTCTAAAATTGCAACCTTAACAGATTTAATTATATCCCTATCCATTTTGTAGTGCGCAGTTGATCATTTGTGGGAGAAGACTTAAAATTACAGGTGTAGTGATGTTGTTAATCCACTTTTTATGCTGATAAAAGCCTTTTTGCAAAGTTTTATCTCTCTTTCCGTTCGTCATAAATTTCATTGGATTTTACTTAGCTTTACCTTTTAAATAATGTCATGTCTCATTCTTAGATGTGTATAAACTGAAGTCTGTAGAAACTATATACAAGGTTAGCCTATTGGCGAAAGTTTTTTCATCAAAGCCCAAATCTTGTATATTCCTTGTTTCACACATCTAGCAGTCATTAAATATTACAGAAAGGTTTTCTTCAAACAATAGTTATGAACCAAAATCATAACTATTTAATGACTCGGAATTCTCACTAAATTTCAATGGGACCAAAACCAAGGTGGGAATGTTAGAATTTGAAGTTTCAGAGTTTTGCATCTCAGTTGCAATAGAGATGCCCAACACAAGAGAAAAATGGTTCAAGGCTATGACATTAAATGATGCTTTCTCCAAGGAATTTCTTAAACCAAAGTATCAAAAGGACAACTTGTCCAAAGGGGTCCCTAGAAATCATATGCTTGAAGGTTTTGATAAAATTTTGAAGGTTATTCAAAGGTATTTTACATGTGAGGGAAGATTTAACATGGTTTATCAATATCACATCAGGTTGCTATTACACTTCACAAGGAAAGAAAAAACGAATCACCCTTTTTACCACTTTAGAAGCATTGGTAAGATGGTTGATAAAGTTCAAGCCAAATCTAAACAAGTAGACACAAGTGTCTTTCACTCTGGCCTTATTAAAATGTTGGTCATGGAAGAGTTGAGAAAGAACAATGTTGATTGGGAAACATTCCCCACTGCATCACACTTTTAGTTGAATGTTGCCCCTACTCCACAGTCCAAAATACAAAGCCCTGCTCATGTGGATAAGATTGTTTGTTCAGAGGTTTACAAAGAAGAAAAGAGGTGATGTTATGACTGATACAAATGAAACAGAGGCAGGAGAGCCTTCACAACCTTTGCATAGGGAAGTTTCACCCATGGCAAAGCCCATTCCTATGGAAGTTACCCCAAGAAAATCTATAGGCCTAAGAGGAAGAAAGATTATGTTCCCTTCACCTATTGTTGCAAATGAGATTAAGCCTAGGAGGCATTTTACTAGGGTAGCAAGCAAGCAAAATGTTCCTGTGAAAATTCATGTAGCAAAAATTTCAGCCCAGAGAAAAGGTAAATCCAAATTGGTTGAGCAACCCATTGAAACTGTTGATATCACTACTCCCTAAGAAGAAAGCAATCCCACTTTCAAGAGGCTCAAAAAACAGCTCAAGGAAGCAAGAGTTGAAGTTGATAGGATGAAAAAGGAAGACTTGAGTGTCAGAAGGAAATTTAAGGAAGTGTTGTGTATTCATCGTAAGTCCATTGACAAGGCAAATTTTCTGGCTAAAAGATTCTTGCCCCTCCAAAGGAAGCTCAGAAATATCTGCAAACAAAACAGATCTTATCAAGCTTAGATCATAAAGCTAAAGGCAGAACTACAACCTTTTAAAGAAGAGTTGGCCAAGAGAAATCTGGACATGTTGGCTAAGGTTGCTACCAGGAGAATCTCTAGAGTTAAAAAATGAAAAAATTGAGCCTCCTTAACCAGTATCAGTTTTTGACAAGTTTCATGTGTTATGCATTTTTCATTTTTGAGGATGGTTATGCTTTATAAGCCATGTTTAGCTATTGGGATGTTCTCTTCTTGTTATGTACCAAGATTATAAGTTGTTACAACATTTTGGGGCACTGGAGATAGTTTTTGGAATATTTTAAGATTTCATCAAATGAAACGAGCCACTACAGGAAAGTTCGCAATGCCTGGCGCTACGAACTGGCTGATACAGACAGGCACTACGAACTGGCGTTGCGAACTCATGTTTTGGAGTTTTTGAAGGGAGGAACAATTGCCAGGTGCTAGGATGGAAGCATTCCAGATGTCTAAGGGTTAGTTGTGAGCTGGGATGCCACTTTCCAAAGGAAGATGTGCTCAAAGGGACACTTCATCGACCATAAAGAAGATGTTGCAAACATTATCAACATTAGCTTGAATTTTAGCATTCTATTTTTTTTTTGTATAGTTGTAGTCATTCCATCTTTAGTCATAGGAATCCTATGGAGGAGTTGTTATTCAAATTGTAAAGTTGTCAATGATAGTCTAGACTATAAGATAGGCATGGTAAGATCGAAGGAGGGTTCGAATGGTTTGAGAGAGACTCATATTTTGATATTGTCTATGTAACAGAGGATATCTCCTATTGTATGTACCAGACCTGAGACAATTTGGATAATAGAAATCAGTCTTTTTTCCATATCAACTTGTTTCTATCTTATTCTAATTGCAGTCTATTGAATGCTTCAATTGGATTAATTGTATCTTTGTTGCAATTGAGGATTTGTTGTGATATTGTTTATAATTATATCAGAGCTTCCTCTTTGATTATAAGATGTTCTTGTTTCAGAGGGTTT
Organism: Picea engelmannii; assembly: GCA_009831015.1. Lineage (NCBI taxonomy): Eukaryota > Viridiplantae > Streptophyta > Pinopsida > Pinales > Pinaceae > Picea > Picea engelmannii. The sequence continues at coordinate 98,436 of ML790156.1, read as the reverse complement.
TTCTTCATTTGTTTGTCAGTACTACATGATGTAGATGGTATGCATATTACATATTTATTATTGAGACTTCCACCTATCCATTTTATTTCTTAAATCCTGATCTAAGTTACTCAAAGCCTTATTTGTTGGTGCATATTGTATGGAGTGAGTTGTGATTGACATTATTTTCCTGATTTTTCATCTATTTACCACCTTATCATAAACACTTATCTTTAACATCCTAATGGGTGTTGAGATTACACTTTAGCAGTCAAAGTGTGACTTTCAGTGCTAACACTAGGGATAACTAAGCAGATGATGTCTCGAGGCCCTCTGGTCACATACATGGAGTACCGAGAGACACATGGCTAACAACGTCCACTTGCACGGGCAGAGGCCCGCCTCACCACCAGATATCTTAGATTCATTACGATGGTATCAGCCACACCAGCTTGCTTCTGGAAGACATTGGGTCTTGCTCCATGAGGTATAAGCCAAGTATTATGGTGAGTGTCATTTCAATATTTGAGGCATTTGAGTATGTCGCATTTAAATTTGTTTTTGATTATGTAATGTCTACTTTGAAGTTATTCTCTTTTCCATGTTTCACCTTGGTGGTTGAAATTGCACCCTAGTAAGTGGTCACCCTTAGGGATGGGTTTGCTACTGGGAGGTCCCCTTGACAAGTCATCATGCCATTCTCGATCATACTTGCAACTTTCCACACTTCATCCTTTCGTCTCCTTATCATTTCGGATTTTCGAGTGTACTAACCCAAGAAGGGATTGTCCCTCATTTCATGGGAAGAAGGGGCTAAAGGCCCTGAGGGAATGTAGTTCACAAAAGATAAAGGCCAAATTGTAACCTTCCATATGCTCGCCCAAAATAGGTCTTTAGAACAATGAAATGTTTCTCCTAAAAAAATTCAAAGACCTGCAAAAGAAAACACATACATATAAATGTCCCACTTGTTGAGGGATCTACACAAGTGTGTTACAAGCTATACTTTACCCCCATGGCACTTTGTGTACCTCTGACTTCAAGTAACACTGTGGTACTTCCTCCCAAGCTATATGTTACCCCATAGGGAGTACCCAATTGTTCTAGACCTTAATTAATTAATGGCATTAAATGGGCTTGGAAAAAGGATGCATTGAAAACAAAGGTGCAACACACTCTCTACAAAGGCACCCATAAATGAGACATTACGATCGCTTGTATGTCATGAACCCCATGCCCAAAAGTTTGACCCCCATCCACTTCATATTCTCCACATGTCTTAGATGTGGTGCCACCTGGGAAACACTCCTTGACTTAGGGGATGATTCACCCAATAGGTCACTTTGTCAACCCTCCCATACCTAAACTTGGCAAGTTGCATAGGGTGTTTGAGAACTTGTTTATTTTGATGAGCTTGTTTTTTATTCACATGCTTAGGTGACTCTTTTATTGATTTTATTTACTTATCCTGATACGTTTGACTTGAGATCCTTGGAGGGAGTATTCATTGTCTTTGCAGGACCTTGAATGGTGGAAAGTTTTGGAGGAACAAGCCTAGCTTGGGCTTCCTTGGGGCATGAATCCCACACACAAAATAATTATGGTAGCTTTTGGAGGCTTGAGAGACGCCTTGGATAACCTCACCTAGCCTCCACAAGCCCAACGTTTAGCGTTTGGAGGTAAAATCATGACATTTAGAAGGCTTGACGTCACCCCAAGTTTAGGATTTGGAGTGGTGGTGTGGTTGACTTGACACTTGGCACCTTTTGATGGAGAGAGGCCTTGGCTTTATGGAGGATACCCTAGTGCATGAGAGGGAGGCCTTTGGAGGCCCAACGTTTCACCTCCAAGCTCCTAGGACTTGCTATAAGTGCCAAAATGTCATCCTAGAGAGGGTTGATGCCATCTTTAGGGTTTCTTATGTGCAATTTTTAAATTAAATTGGATTTAATATTGTAAAGGGGAAAAATAAAGGGAAATTTCTCCCTTATTTTGTGGTTTACCCTAGCTTAAGTGGAAAAACACTTTTTAGGAGATTTGTATAAATAAGAATCATTTCTATTTCATTTTTATCATAGCTCTCCCATTTAGAGAAGATACTTGGATGAAATTTACGCCCTATTTGGGAAACTTGGATCTCTCTCTCTCTCTCTCTCTCTCTCTCTCTCTCTCTCTCTCTCTCTCTCTCTCTCTCTCTCTCAAATGTATTTTGGTGATTTATCTTGGTGTATTGTGGTGCACACCTCTTGGAGGATTATTTTGTTTTTTTGTGATGGAATTTACTTGGTGAACTGAGGTTTTATATTGCGTCTCTCTTGGAATTGGTAAGAAAAATCATTAATTTGTTAGTTCTTATTGATTTTTTCATAGTGTTTTTGGTTGAAACCCTGGGAGGAGTATAAATGCATACGCCCTCCATCAAGCTTCATATCCATTGCTAGTTATCAAGTCAATTTTGGACAAGGTGGCTAGGATCACAAGGGTGTATACCCTCCTAGATTTACCTAAGTTTGATTTGCATACCCTAGGAAGTAAGAGGGTTTACACCCCTAGGGATATTGTAGATACAACTCTTATATCCAATACTCCATTTACCCATATTTTAAAAGGCACTAATCTGATTTTGGCATTGGAGAAATAAAATTGCTTTCATTGGGTAACGTGATTTTACGAGATTTTCAAGTTGTTTGAAGTGGAATCAATTATATGCTCTACTAGCTTTCTTGAGCCACTAGGGCATCATCTTTGGCTAAGGATATATTACTTTCGTTATAAAATTAAAGCTATATCCATTAGGACTGCAGCAAATTGCTCTCAAGCTTTTACTTTTGCTATCTTTTCAACCGTCAGAATTTGCTAGAAAGCTACCATAATAATCTACTTGTCATTTAGCATATTTTGGGTGGTTTACTTGTAATTTTTGGTGGTTGGAATTTTATGTTGTAGCAATATTTTTCTACAGCCATAAGGCTTTTATAATATCTCTGCAATAACATCTTTAAACAGCCCTATAGTGTTGCTAAAGTCTTACTCTATCTCACTTGAGTTATACTAGTCATTCCTAGATTTTCTCTTGCATCTTTAACTAGACTTTTAGTGACTTATTTAGCAGATTTGATTATTATTTACTCGCTGAACTATATCATTATTTACTGCTGCTATACAAGACAGCAAGCTTCACTTGATTTTCCATTGGATATCAAGGCTTGTATACTTGTATTTTCTTGTGTCTTGGGAAGCTACAACAATCTTCTACAGGTACACTACTTCTTGGAAACCTTCCCTCATCAACAAGACGTCATCCCAAGCCTTCCATCTCTCCAAAAATTGACCTATAGGGATTTCACTTCCATAACCTCACTTTCCATCTCATTTCCCCTAAAGTCACCTGGGATTCCCCCCTTGTGTTGGATTTATCCTTCACTAAAGCGAGGGGAGGGTTTATCTAAGGTGACAGTGGGTATACTCTCCCACGGTTATCGCCATATCATGAATTGGGTGGTGTTGTTCCTGAGATTGATTCTAAGGCTCAAATAATAATGTCAGGCATCAAAGTTTTTTAATGAAATGTTTTTATGAGTGCTTTTTTCTACCTTCAGTTTTCTGAGAAATAATCTTTAAAGGAAATTAATAATAAGACTGTACAGAGGTTGTATCTCGTTATCTGAGTCACAATTATAATGTCAAATGATGTAGAAATATTTATAAAACTTTTTAAAACAAAGTCGGGTATCAATTACAGATAAGTCTCACCTTGTTTGCAGTAGAAGAAAAGTAGAAAAGGCACCCTTGAATAGGATATAAAAATGTAGTAATTCACACAGTTCACAGATCTTGTTTTACCCATAGTAATAACAGAGGAAAAGTTGTTTACTAAATGAACTCCTGGTATAATATGATCACAGTAGATGTAGTAATAAATTGCAATCAATCACTCTTCAAGAATTTCCGAAAGAAATTCAGAGAAATGGAAACATAGAGGGAACACATAACTCAAATTGAACAAAACTTAGAATCTTTGTCTACACTTGTATTAATACTCAAAAGAGTTTCTCTTTTACATTCGGAAAGAAGCAGCCTCAAATAGATCCTAAATCTATCTATTTATACAAAATTTGTCACAACTAAAAACCGTTGGACTTCCCACAATGTATCACTAAAAATAGAATACATTTGAATAAAATAACAATATACAAATATTGTTGAGTTTTGTTGGCGCCTCCTCTGTCTCTTTGTTTGCTTTCATATGCACCCGTTTTCCTTTGATCTTTAAGCTAGGTACACATGTCATTAAGGCCACCCCAATCATTTGGCTTACTATCTTGGTCATTTGATCGCGTTGCCATCTGTCCCTTCGAGTGTGCTTAGTGGGGCAAGGAATTGTGGTTGAATTCATGGGGGGAATAATTAGATAAATAGATCAGTGTTGGCTCATTAAGGGATGGATAACAGTTACAAGGAAGAGTAATTGTTCATGAAAAGAATGATGGGGGAACAAGTGTCCATTGAGGAGGTGGGATGAGTGGATGCAATAGATGGGGTAAGTGATTGTTGGAGGTTAAAAGGTAGAGTAGGTGGAGAAGGTGGACGTTGTGCATGCTTTCTCATTTTCTCCCAACCACACTCACTTTTCCCTATTCAATGCATTGGGTGCACCTGTCCATTAATGCTACCACGAATCATGAATGTTCAATCCTTTCATTTAGTTCAAAAGCAAACATCTTATTATGTATTTGTGGAAGCTTCTCCTGGATATTGTTCACCTCATGGACTGTGACTTGAAACTGTGAACTTGGACTGACCAACCATTCATTGATTTTAATAAAATCAATCTCGATCATCTCTTGGATGGCCGCCTGAGTGTTTTCCTTGTTCTTTCTAGAGCTTTGTTGGTTCATTTCTATCTCAATATTCCCCAAGGCCTGTGAGATATTATTCCCTTCGAACTCAATCAAATTTTTATTCAATGAAGACAATGCCTCTAGACAAGCCTCTTTTACATCTCTGGAAAGTTTCTTGCCTTCTTCCAGATTTGTTTCCCAGGATTTTAGGGCCATTTGGCCTCTTACTTGTTCAGAAATAGAGAGAAGGGTAAGACCGGGGGTATTAGCTCTCTGCATCCATATGAGAACTTCTTGAAACTTATATTGGGCTGAGCATGCCTCTTTTTTCTTGACATAAATATCTTTCAGGGAATGGTCTACTACCTGATAGAATTTCTCGATAGCATCTATTTTTAGATAGAGTTCTTGCTAGGAAACTTCCATCCTCTCATTGACTTCTGATGCTTGTGTTTTGAAGGCCGAAATGTCTATCGTTGTGTTCTTTGTTAGGGTCAATCTGGCCTACACCTGCTCAATCAAATTGTCACGCTGAGTGATCAGTCATTTGCTTGTCTGTGAACTTTGGTAGAGAAAATCAAGGTTATCATGTAACTGATTAATTTGATGTTGATGACTAGCCCTGATTTGATCAAAGTCTTGGTTCATCATGCTTCTAACAGTGTGTTATGTACTATATATCTCATTTCAATTTTTCTACCAAGAGGCATTTATGTCGCAGTTGTTTGGTTAAATTGACTATTGACCATTGATTGGCAGTGGCAAAAGCCCATAACAAACTTGCAACCTCTTTTGCAAACTCTGGACCATCATGGTATTTCTCGTCATACACCAATCTTCGCCTTTTAGTGATAACTCCATCCTTGTGGTGAGATTCTATTGTTTCTTGCTGAAAAAGAAATCCAAGGGAGGCATTTCTTCTAGCAAGATAGGGGTAAGATCACCTACAAAAGTGAGTTTGGAACTAGGATTTCCGAAGCCGGTCTGTAAAGGGGTTAATGATGCAATGGGAGAAGTAATTTTCATGGAATGTTGTTTTCATGTTGTATTCGACGTGCCAACAAAAGTAGTCGGTGTTGAATGAGGAACAACCTGTCCCAGATTCATGAAAGCCTTGAACCGAGCTAACACTTGTGGATCATTCGGTCCTGACAATGATGTTCTTATTTTGTGAAATAATACTTCTGGTCTTTTCAAGATCTCTTCAACTTTGTGCTTAGTGGAGAAACTTGGCTCAGATCGTGTAGGTCTGGTTTCCTATGAAGGAGGCGTGAGATTTGACTGTCCATGCAATCTCTTTGGTAAACTATTACATATGTGTTTTTGAAAGCTGAGGAACCCAGCTTGTTGGTCAGGGTCAGATTCTAGAATCTGCTTCAGACTTCCTCATTAGATCTAACTCCCCTGAACATTTCGTCATAAGGATAATTCTCATGCATGTATCGCTTCATGTTAAACTGAGCCAAATGATTTTCCACTATCTTATGTGGATCATGCTTCTTGAATTCGATGTCAACTAATTTGACATCCTCCAGGGTTGCGGCCTCGACTTTAGAGTGACTGAAATCTAATAATGTGAACATGCCAACTTGAATGGGGAAATTTGGCCAAACTTTTTTCCCTCCTGCTACTCTCCAGTATGCCACTTCTCTGCACACCAACCTGTCGGGTAAAAACTAAAGGAGGGCATGAGGAGGAACTGAACAACCAAATACTCTGATATAGGAGAAATTATCCTCAATGAACCAATCTGCTAGCTTTCCTAAGTTCCCCATAATCCTTTCTGAAATTTAGGGCGGCGGGTGACCATAAATAGCTATATGCACAAGCACTACAATGTTCTAACAAATTTCGTAAAAGAAATATTTGGTGTTCTCCTTCGATAATTTGGAGTGATAGAAATGAATTGGCTCAAAACTAGTTGGGGTTCAACTCCAATTCATCAGGGGAAAAGGGGTCATGAAACAAATGGCATCCATAACATATGCCGACATATAAAAAGGGGCAGGTTTCCCTTTTGATTTTGTTGATTTATACTCAACGATTTCCTTGGCCAAATTATCCGATAGCATTTTGGCCCAGTTAAAGGTGTAACCCTCGGCTACTTCATTCATGATGGCTACCCACTCAACTGAGAAATGTGTAGGATTCTTCCTTCCGAACAGGCAATAGAGCATCATGGATACATACAACATATGAGCGTCTAAAGATGTCGGGGCGTATATACCATGAGCGTATGCCCTGAACTTTTCCTGATGTCCCCACCAGGTATTGACTATATCATGACCATTTCTAGAGTATTGGGTGCATTCCTTTCTCTCAAACTCTAGAATAAATGTGGCATTGTAAGTGTATTTAGGAGTAGGGGAAATTTTGTACATTATTTGTTGGTGCTCTGGTCAAAAAGAGTCGACGATGACCTGCTGGTGGTTGATGATGCTTCTGGTTTGGATGTCGACATGTTCCAAGACCCAATTTATCATATCGTTGTAGGGTATGATTCTTGGTCATGCAGTGATGTTATGTAGTTCCGACTGTGCTACATGTCTAAGCTTAGTTGTAAAGGAGTCGTCATCTTCTTCGACAAAGTCATCTGGACAGTTAATGATCTCATGCTCTAAGACATCAAAAACCTGCGTCAAAGTCTTAATGGCGTCTGCAACTCGCGGAGTTGTGTATGATAGAACATATGTGTTTGGATTTGAATCATCACCTAATGCATCAAGCTTCTTTACAGCTTTTTGTGGCACCATAATCCTCAAGGGAACGTAATTAGCTTACATGTGACAAGAGAAGTATGTAAGCTCTACACTGGATAAAAACTGCTAATTGCAAATGGTAAAAATGACTTTGAAATTCGAAGTGCTTTATTCAAAAAGTCTATTGATCTTCGTATAGCTTTACTGATGAAGAATTTATTAAACTTAATGGAATTCATTACCTAGTGATTCATAATCCTTATTTGAAATCATTATCCTTAATCAATCATAAATGTTATTAATACTTTGACGGTTCACGTTTGGGAGTTTTGGATGCGACAAGGTGGAAATCTCTTGAAGTCTGAATTTGTGGAGGATTTAATCTCTAAGTAATCACGTTTAAGTCTTAATTAATCATGTTGTATTAAGTTTAAGTATTTCAGAAGTTGGGACTTCAGAAGTTTTGAATATAGCACAAGGGAAATTTTATGAAATCCGAAACTGCAAAGTAATTAATTAACTCTTAATCATGACTCATTAAAGTCGTTAACCGTTTTATTAATTCCTTGAAAACCCTTTTTTATTTTTTGTAATCACTTTACTTCAACGCTTTGATAATCCGAGGATTGTGAAATAAAAAACTCCCGAAGAGTAATCTCTCAGAGTGACGTGGCAGGGATGATGTCACTCTAATGACGTGTCGATAAAAGAGAGGTGCCACGTGTCACTTGAAAACATGTGAATCATCTGACGTAAATGTCAAAAATGAGTGCCACAAGTCAACTCAAGGAAATTTCTTTAAAGAACATGTGTCCTATGAATCATGTTCGTGAGTCCTTTAGGAAAATTCATGAGTGGTTATCTTCGAGTTTCGGAATTTCAGGGTTTTCGTTGTTTGGGTTTGCTGGAATACCCGAAGCGCGAAGCTGCGAAGCGACGGTTGAAGGCTTTCTTTTAAAACTCAGGCGGCTTTAAAACTCGAAGATCATTAGGATCGTTAGATCAAATTAAAGAAACTCATTGACAGTAGATATTCTAAGCGCCTTATTGCTAAATAACAACCAATGGATTTGATTTAGAATTAAAAGCAACTCTCTAAGGTTTTTGCTTTTGGGGTAAAATCTTTTATTTTTAAGAGGTAAAATATAAAGTTCAAAATCTCAAAATTAGTTGTGTTCCAACAGGTGGAGCTTTTCCCAACCTACATTTTGTGCGATAACACTCCCATCACTCCTCTAATAATCTTAATCCATACAAATCCACCCATAATTCAATTTGGATGACAAATATTTGTATTCACCTTTAGCTTATGCCCATTGGTCTCATTTCCCATAACCACGAGATTATGATCCAACGAAAACACAAAGGATTCTAAATGTTTTTATATATCTTCAAAATTAAATGCAATATGTGAACACAAACAACCATATGCTAGTGACTTGAAAAAGGAACCATTGCATTATCCAAGGAAATTTTCTATTGCCTGCTAGTGTGAGAGTTCATGAATTTTTTTTAGTTGACTTACCCTTTTCATTCCCATAAATACCATTCACTTAAATGAAGCCATCCATCTAGTTAGAAAAAAACATGAATACACAACCACTATTTAGCCACCTACCAGCACATGGGCTTGGAGAGAGAGAGAGAGAGAGAGAGAGAGAGAGATGACTCGTATGAATGTGTGTAGCCTCAAGAAGGATCGAATTGTGACACACAGCTTCAACTAGATCGAATTACAGTGCACAACCTCAATTGGGATCAATTAACAAAGTGTAGGCTTGCCAATTACTTAGCAAACACAATTTTTTCAAAATTTTAGGGACGAGAATAGAAATTAGCTTGAAAAGGCAACAACCATATTAACTTAGTCATTGATATTATATCTCCAGGTGAAACGGATGGTGGTTAATTCATATTTTTTTGGCATTCGTCAATTGCTAATGAAGAGTAAAATTTTGAGTGAACTAACAAAGCCATAGTTGGGAATTCACCATTAAACCATTACTACGACTACAGGCAATATGTCAAATACATAAAAGAGCTTCCTGCAATAAATCACACACATGTTTTAACACAACACATACAAAAATTGATCACACCATTAGCATAGTGTTTACCCTAGAAACCCAAATGGGAAAAGCAACATTTGATTGGTTGTGATCAATCTCTTTATTTCTCGATAAATGTGCAGGTTACAATACCCTTTGTCTCTCTAATACATTCTTAGTATTCACATGGGAATTTGAGCAGCAATTCCTCTCAATATCAAGAAAAGAACCCTCATTCCTTTGTAGTGCATGAATAAATAGGATAATGTCTTAGCTAGGTGGTCAATTGGAAGGCTGGGAATCCCCAAGTCCTAAACTTCCCCCCAAATCTAGCATTGGATTCTCCTCTTTTGTCTCTTCTCAAAAGCACTTTGAGGAACAATTTATCATGTTTTATTTTTTTAATACACAAATTTTTTCTTCTCATTTTACCATTTCTCTTTCTTTCAATTTTTTACTTTTCCCATGCTGACATTAAAAGTACAATGTTAATGCAAGTGTGGAAATGAATTGAGATAGCATGGGGCACTTCATGCCATCAACCATGTCTCTTACCTCATCCATTATCTCAAACCTTGATTTTTCCAATCCTTGTAGAACTTGAGCTTATAGCCAATCGTGTTCTTGTGTGGACCCAATTCAAATCACACTTCCCCATTAAGAGGCATTTGGTCCCCAAAAGCTTCCAAGGATAGGTGAGGGAACTTTCTTTCATTTTGGTTCCTCTCATACCATTTTACTTTCCTTGGAATTTTTCCTTTGAAGCAAATATTCCAAATCTCTTGAAGTCTTCTATGGGTTACATATCCCTTCCTGAGTAGAATTGTGTCCTTCTTCAATTATTCAAGAGTAGGAGGTGAAAAGTCTTTGACAATGGGGAGAACCTAATGGTCCTCTTCTCCATATAGCATGGATGGCTCAACAAACTTCAGATACTCCACGTTGATCATTGAACTAATTTGCATGTAAGGAGGAATTCCCAATTTGAAGGCATTCTACTCAATGATGTCAAAAGGTCCATATTTGAAGGCTTGAGTTTATTCTCTACTCTTTGCAAGTGTTCCTTGTGGATGTAAAGCCATGCATTGTCTATAATGTGAACTTATGATCTTCTTTGTGTTATTCATTGTCTATCTTTATATTGTTACTAGCTTCTCTCAAGTTGCTCTTGTACCTTTAGATGTATATGTTGGATCCTTTCAACAAATGTGCTTGCCTTCTTCTCATCTCCTTACAACTTTGCTTCATTCTTCTACTATCCATACATAATGTCATATGGTGAGGGAGGTAAATAGCTAAATCAAGTCTTAAAAGGTGATTTTTTATTGGAAGTATGAAGTGGTCAATTGTATGAGTGTTGGATGTACACCAATTATGTGTCCCATCTCTTTGGATGTTTGCTATTGTACCCTCTCAACAACTGTACCAACATTTGTTTGAAGACTTTCATTTGTCCATTAGTGTAGGAATGAAATGTCGTGGAATGCCTCTACCTAGTATCCATTCTCTCCAAAATCATTGTCCAAAATCTAGACAAGAACATTCTATCTCGATCAGATATGATGGAGCTTGACAACCCGAAATATACCTAAACATGATTGGAGAATAAATCAAATACTTCTAGTCCAATGATCATGTTCTTTCATGGAATGAGAACACATATCTTGTTGAAGCAATATTTCATGACAAACAAATAGTCATGACCTCTCCAGGACATGGGAAAACATCCAACAAAGTCCATGGATATGTTTTCCAAAGGCTTACTTGGTACTAGAAATGGCATGTACATCCTAATATTTGTTTTTCTCGGCTTGCTAGTGTTGCAAAGAACATAGTCTCTATTATAGCGCAAGTTGTAGGTTGGTAAAATCCGGACCCAACCATGGAACAAGTGCTACAAATTGGGAATCCTACACCCAATGTCTCCTTGATGTAGGTCCCACACTTCAAGGGTGACTAGGTCACTCTAGGGAGGCGATCACGATGACCCTAGGGGGATTGAGATGGAGATGGAGGGAAGTGGAAATGAAGCCCCTATAAGTCAAGTCTAAATGGAAATAAAGGTATGGAGAGATGCCTTGTAAGTTAAGAAATGGTTGCCCCATAGGTATAGTACTTCTCTGAATGATTGTACCTGCTCGAGACACAAGAGAACACACTTTTCAATTATAGATGTTAGTTGGATCAGAAAGTTAAGTTTGTTGTCCCTATTTTTCAGTAGTATATATAGCTTATATTAGAAAATAAAACATCTAAAATCAGCATATAAAGATCTATACTAGTTAAGTAAATCAACATCAAATTTAACAATGAACATAGGGTGAAACAAGGCACTTAAGAAGCTAGATCAGAAACATGTGTTTTATGCAGAAAATTGCAGCCTTATGGCTGTAGCATTCAGTGGAAAACAGCAGAAAAATCAACCATGAAAAGTTTCCAAGAACTAGCTCAAAATATGCACCCTAGTTAGTAGAGTAAATGAGCAAAGTTAGAGAGCTAGTCTAGGGTTATTTTAGTAGTTATGAGAGTGTTAGTATCTAGGGTTATGCAGCCCTAATGGCTGTAGGTTAAAGTTTGTAACAACAATTAGAGTGTTGGGAGAGAGGGGATTCCCTAGTGGGGGAAGACTCCTCTCGATGATTCAAATCAACTTCAAGCAAGAAAACTTTCAAAAGGTCAAAAAATACACTTCCCAAGGAAAAGATTGTATATCTCCAATGAAAAAAAAGAAAATGACTAGTGCCTTTACTATTGGGTTAATGGAGTCAAAAGGAGCTTAGAAAAGCTACCTCCTTGGGGGTGTAAGCCCTTTTACTTCCCAAGGCAAGTTTCTCTAGGCAGGGTTTAAGCTAAGAGGGTGTATGCCCTTATACTTCTCTTAGCAAACCCTTGTATAATCAATGAGATGAAGAAAAAATGATGAAGAATATGGTGGGGGTGTATGCCCTTATACTTCCCACCTAGCACCTAGCCTAACAATACTTGAACTTGAAAAATGATAGCAAGAGAGTAAAAAACCATACCAAGATCAAGAGAAATGCCAAGACAATCCACCACAAGAGCTAGAAATAACCTTCCAAGGCTAGTGCATTGCTTCTTCCATTAACCATTCGTAAATATAGCCATACTCAAGTGCACAAGAGATGAAAAGAGCCAAGGGGGCCTAAATTTTCAGACCAAGTCCTCCCACAAGAGGGAGAGTTGTCTTTAAAATGAGATATTATGATCTCTATTTATACAAAATTTAGCTAACATATCTTGTCCACAAATTAAGAAGTAAAACACAAGATTAGGGGTCAACAGCCCTAATCTTTCCCCCTTAACAAAATAATATTAAACAATTCACTTAAAATTTCATCTTTTTCAAAAATTAAACCTTAATTTAGGATCACACCTTTAGGGGACGTTTTTCCACTTTAAGGAAGTCATTGGTGTTGGAGAAGCGTGGATGAGCCTCCAAAGGCCATGTGTCAAGCATTTAGGCACTCATACACTGTGAAGACCCTTCTCCTCCCCAAACGTCCATTTGTAAATGAGTGGCACCTCACCACCAAGCCCTAACCCCCTTAGGTGACATCATGTCTCTAGAAGTAATGTTTTGCCTCTCCTAGGTAAAACATTTGGCATGTGGGGGCTAGGCTATGTTGTCCAAGTCATATTTGAGGCCTCCCAAGTTTGATATCTCTCATCCGGCATGTGGGCCCCTAACATCCAACTTGTGGGCTTGCAGCCCCATGGAAGCCCAAGCTAGGCTTGTTCTCCCAAAATTGTCCACCAGCTAGGTCATGCAAGGACAAATGAACACACCCTCCAAGGATCTCAAGTCATAACATCATGATAAGTTAATCCAATCAATAAATAATCCATCCAAGCATGTGCATCAAAGATCACCATATCAAACAATTAACATCTAAAAGACACTATGCAACTTGTCAAGCTTAAGTATGGAAGGGTTGACGAGGTGTCCTATTGGGTAGGTCTTTCCCTAGGTCAAGGAGAGCTTCCAAGAGGTCCCTCTCTAATCCATGTAAAGTGTATGAGGTGGATGGGGTCAAGACTCAATGGGCATATGGCTCATGACATACTAGGGGTCGTAATGTCTCATTCATGGGTGCCTTTATAGAGGGTGTGTGGTACCTTCATTCGCAATGCACTTTTTCCAAGCCCATCATTTGCCTTTTACCTTTCTTTATTTATATTTTATTTCATAATAGCATAAGGAGAGATCGAAGGTCGCTGCCTTGGCGTGGTGACCAGGTGGTCACAATGTCACCCACAAATACCTAATAGAAATGAGAAGGTTAGCTTGTGATGAGACCCCCTTTCTCTCAGCCATGCAACTAAGAGTCATTGCCCTGGTTTGGTGACCAAATGATGACAATTTCCTACCACTAGATATCCATGGGCGTGATAGGTCGGCTCGTGATGAGACCTCATATCCTTCAACTAACCTTTCAAGCATTTATTTCTTATATTGTGGGTCCCCTTTTATTCAAAGATAAGTGTTTCATTGCTTTCTTGGGTGATCCATGGGTGAAGCATCTAGAAGGATTATACAAGGATTTTATATTTTACCCAACACCAACCCCTCTGGGACTTTAGCCCCTTCTTCCCATAGAATGAGGGACAACCCCTTATTGGGTCAATACACCCTAAAATCCCAAGAGATAAGGAAATGGAGGGGGATAATGATGGAAAATGGTAAGTATGGTCAGAAACGGTACGATGGCTCATCAAGGGAGTTCCCGGTAGCAAACCCATTCCCAAGGAAAACCACTTACTAGGGCACAATGTCAACCACCAAGAGGAAGCAGGGAAAAAGGCATAATGTCCAAGCACATATCATGAAATCTAGAGCAATCTAAGATACAACATAATAAAATGGCTTAAATATTGAAATGATGTTCACCATAATATTGACTTACACCTCATGGAGCAAGGCCCACTGCCTTCCAGAAATCAACTAGTGGGGTGGATGCCATCTGTAAACCTGTGACCATCTGTAGTGGTGAGTGGGTTTTCCATATGTGCAAAGGGTAGTTGGTCATGTAGTCTCTCAACACTCCATATCTGCAACTTGAGAGCCTCACGACATCATCTCCTTAGTTATCCACAAAATGGGGATAAGAGTCCCTAACAAATATCACCACTTTCTCATGCATATTTGTCTAGTACACATACCTCTGCAAATTTTCCATTGTCTTCGTTGATCCGTAGGATCTTTTAATGACTTATGGTTGAGTTTTAATTTTGCATGCATTAATTAACCAATTGATAAACTTAGTGAAAGAATGAGGAAAGAAGAGGAATTATGACAGCCATATACATATGTGCAGATCTGAAATGAAATAATAAACAGCAAACTATAACACGCAGATTGATAACGGAGTTTGGCACAACTTTGCCTACGTCTCCGGGCCTTTGTCTTTGTGGGGGAGGCTTCTTTATTTCTATTCAAAAGCTCAAAATTACATCGCTGCAATGCCAAATGGCTACAAGACTGATTTGGTCATGTTCTCCCAGATCTCTAGAACCCTGCAAAGAAAATGGCATGCAAAACGGACGTCCGGAGCTCCCAGAAATGATCCGACAGCGTCTCCTTCTCAAAAGCTTCTCTGCATCAACATGCCTTTGGCTTGGCTTTTCTTCAGCATAACTCTGCTCTAACTGTTCTCCCATGGCCTCAAACAGGCGTGGTTTATATAGCCTTGAATTTGGTTGCTCATCTCCAACTTCCTCCAAGAATTTGGGCTCCAAAAATGTCCAATATCCCCCAAAAATGGAGAGAATCCACTAAAAATAGGCATATTAACAAACAAAAAACCAAACTCTGTTATAAAAACCCATTTTATAAAGTTTATTGGGCGCTAGCCCCCTGATTCTCGCGCGCACCCTTGATTCTCGATCGTATGGAGGGCCATGTGGCCACGCGCTATGCGCTGGCCCCTTATTTCACTAAACTCCAGGTCTCATGGCATATAATAGGCCCACGGGGCCAATGGTTATAACAAACCTTGCGCATTTTATATGGAACGGTCCCGGTCTTGTGGCGCATATGAATAGGACCCGTGGCTTACAGTTGTAACCGCACGTCGTTGGTTACACGAAACGGTTATATGGTGTATCGTATGTCGCGTCGAGGGCTGGGGCTAACCCCTGACCCTTTTCTCCGTCGCACGGAACCATAAACAAATTCAAATACAAAATGTGTTGTTTCATTTATAAGCACCACCATGGGGGTAGGCAGTTAGCCCAGCCCCGCCAGTCCACTGCCCACCGGGAGGTCACGGGTTCAACCCTCGGCCATGCCACAACAATTTTAAACAAAACCCACGAACCAATCATGGGGTGCCACATGGCATCCCACGACTGAGCCACATGGCACCTTTACAACCAACCACATCATGCCACGTGTCAACTGCCAATTGGTCCACATGTTTTCCACTTGTCGGAAGTCGTACTGCCACATCAACCTGTCGTACTTCCACCTGTCAGTATGCGTGTCTGCCCTATCATCCTGCCACGTCAGCTGCTGACGTCATCCATGCCACGTGTCACCCTTTCAGTGGTGACACGTGTCACCTCGGGATAGGTCCAACTGTACCCCCGTACGCCCAAATCTACCTGACACATGTCACCTTCTAGTGCTGCCATGTGTCGCATTCTGGGATTGCCACATCATTTGTATGGACCGTACGATCTGCACAGTCAGCATGACACGTGGACTATACGGACTGTATAGTGATCCCCTTTTTTGCCTGTTTGGCTTTTCGGACAGAATGCGATATCTTCTCCATACGAAGCCCGTTTGACAAAGTAAATATACCACCGGAATTAGGAAGACGAGACGGACACAATGGCATAGGTTTCGTCACATTCCGAGCACTTTCATTTTTTAGCATTTTTCAAACCCTATCAGGCTTCTGGATCCGATTCTAGATCATTCGTTGTGCCAAAATGTCCAACAATATTGGAAGCATGTGCTTCTCTCTTCAATTGAATCCTTCTATCCTATGGTATGCATATCTTGTCTAACTTGTACAGTAGCCCATCTTGGAGGTAATATTTGTTTCCTTCCATGGCAGTGATTGGTCTCTCCTTTAGTTATTGGTATATGCCTCTAAAATATTCATCTACATCATAGTCTTCTCTTACAAATCATGAGTGAAAGTATCAACCTGCATTATCACACCAACTATTTCAATCTTCTTCAATGGGGATTTTGAAATCATTTCAACTAGATTGTTTATAGTTCCTATCTTGTACTTGATTAGTAGGTAGAATTGTTGCAAGAATCCCAACCATTTGCAATTCCTCACTACATTTTACTTTTACCTTGCAGGTACTAAAGGGTTTATGATTGGTGTGTATGATGTTTTTTTTTTCTAGGAGGTAATGCTTCCACTTCTTCACCACTTGCACAATATGAAATATGTATTTATCATACATGGGGTAGTCAATCACTGCTCCATGAAATAACTTAAAATGGTAGCACACTTTTCTTCCTCCTTGCATAAGCACTACACCTAAGGCATATCCACTTGCATTTGTTTCTAGTTCGAATGGTCAGTGTAAATTGGGCATGGCTAGGACTAGAGCATTATTGATCTTCCTCTTAGGATCTTCAAATTATTTTTGTTTTGTCTTGCCCCAATGAAAACTCTTTCCCTTTGTAGTCATGGTGTGTAATGGTGTTGCCACTACTAAAAAAAATTCTATGAACTTCCTCAAATATCGAGTTGCTCTCATGAAAATTTTGACTTCTATCAAGATGGTGGTAATAAGGCATTGGATAATGGTTGCAATCTTGTCCAGAGACACCCTAAGATCTCTTCCACTAATCATGTGTCCAAGATAGATCAATGACTCCTTTATGAACTCACATTTCTTCAAATTTGCAATAATTTGATTCTTTTGTAATGTCTCTAATACCTACATCACCTGTGAGATGTTCTCTTGCCAGGTATTACTAAATATTAGTATGCCATCTAGGTACATTGTTATAAGTGAGTCAATAAAAGGACAGAGCACATCATTCATCAATATAATGAAAGTTGCAGTTGCATGGCATAAACCAAAAGGCACTACTAACCACTCGTATAAACCTTTCCTTATCTTGAATGTTGTCTTATACATGTATTCTACTTTGATTCTTACATGATGGTAACCTGATTTGGGGTCCATCTTGGTGAAGAAATTGGCTTGTTGCAATAGATCCTACAAGTCATTAATCCTTGATAGAGGATATCTATTCTTGATGGTGATTTTGTTTAGTGCATAGTAGTCAATGCATATTCTCCAACTTCTATATTTCTTTGGCACCATGATGATAGTTGAACCACAAACTAATGTACTGGGCTAGATGACTTCCTCCTCCAACAATGGGTGCAACTACTTGTTCAATCCATATGCTTCTATGATGGACTACCTATAAAACCCAATGTTTGGTAGTGGAAATTCTGACAGCAACTAAATATCATGCTCAACCTCTTGCTTAGGTGGTATCCCCTAATGTTCTTGGAACACCTCCTTGTAGGATTCAATCAGTTGTTGTAGTTGTTGTAGTTGTTGTAGTTGTTGTTGTCACTATTTTCTACTACATCCTTCCAAGGATTCCTTCATCTCCACTTCACTTCCTTCTCCTTGTTGTTTTCCTTCTCTCAAAAATAGCAAGACAAACTTCTTTGTGCCACCAATGATAGTACTTGCTTGATGAGCATTGATCAAAGAGAGATGGCCTTGTCACTATTTTCATTTATGGAAAACGCCTTCCCATACTTGATAAGCCTATATTGGTTTTCTCTCTTCTTGAAGATGGGATTCGTTATGTAAAATTATGGTCTTCTCAAGATGACTCTACACATTTCCAATTGAACTACATCTAATACCACTTCATCCATGAAGTTTTGCTTAATGGAAAACTTAAATTTGCATTATTTTCCCACTCTCAATTATATGTCTTGTCTTACCCAACCTGGGGGGTATGGCTATAGATGGTCATGAGTCTCTAGGTCAAGTTTCTCAACCAACTATGTAGAGATCAAATTTGATCGTGATGCAAGATCAAACAAGAAATCTACCTTGCTCTATTTCATCTAAATCTTGATGCAAAATGACTTTTTCATCTTCTTCTCTTCGTTTTCCTTGCAACCAAATAATGATACCTCCTTTTGAAGGGTATTGTAGCCAATTTTACCTTCTAGGTCATACGAACTATCCACCCTCTCTTCAACATCCATCAATATCAAAGCTTTCTTCTTCCTCCTCTTCTAGAAATGCTTGGGGTGCTTCTTAAGGTGTAACTTCTAACATTCTTCCTTAATATGTCCCTTATTCTTGCAAGCCTTACATTGCTTGATGGAATGAGTTTCTTCCTGTGTCGATGCCACAATCTTCTTTTAAGTCCACTTCTTCTTGCTCTTCCCATTTCTTTGTTATTTCTGTGGCTCTGTTTGCTTAGGTGTGCCAAAACTACTATTGAATTATTGTAACTTCGAAGAATATTCTACTTATATTTGAGTCATTATTGTATATATCAAATACCTTTTTGTGGATTGATCAAGTCGGGTGTTGTATAAGATCAAATCCCATTTTTTGGATTGGTCAACATGTATTTGTATGGTGGTATTTGTAAAGTTGGCCCCTAGTAATTGTAAAGTGGTTTTAGCCACTTCTAGGAGAAGTCAGATCCACCAAGTGAAGAGTCGCAACCCTAGTGCCACCTCACGACTTGTATTTATATGTGAGGATGGTGTCTCATTTTAATACACTCACCAACTAGATCTGCAGTGCACAACTTTTGGAGGTGAAGCTGTTGCAATTGGGGGTGACGTTAAGGAGGATTTTTGGTGTATCTCTTGGTATTTCTTGGTCAAGTGGTGCGCTCCTCTTCCTAGTGAAGGAGTATAGGAGGATATTTTGTTCAATATTTGGTCTATCTATATTGAGAAAGTTTTGTAGGGTTTTCTTCCCATGAGGGTTTCCCGAGATAATTTGTGTGTCTTTATTGTTTCTGTGATTGACTCTCTTTTAGTGATCTTATTTATAAAACTAATGTGATAAATTATTGTAATAATAAAGAAGAACCATAATTTCTAGTTGTATAAGTAAAACTTCAACATGGTATTAGAGCAGGCCTGAAAGAGACCAATTCACAGTTAATAAGAAGTGACTAGCCTCAATGCACCCTCTCCAAAATCTAGTTTTCAGTATTACAATTGTTGAAGAATTAGGGTTTCTGCATAAACCCTAAGTGTAACATTTTCCCTGTTTAAGGGGGACATTGGAGGAAGTAACCACAACTAGGATCTCACCCTAGGAGGGTGCATCTAGTCCCTGGATCATAATTCTGAACTTTGAAGTTTGAAAAATTAGGGTTTCCTCATAAAACCCTAAGTTGCAATTGCAGTTGCAATGAAATTTTTTGTGAAGTGTTGAGACTGATTTTTATTGTCCTAGTGCACCTTACCCTAGCAAATCTCCAACTACCTTTAGATTACAAATTGCAACACCTTTGAAGTTTTAAAGGTTTTTTATTACGTGTCGTTGTTTTCGGATGGTGCCACTACCTGTCGATACTATCAGAGGTATGTACTTACATATGTTTAAAATTGTATCATTATTCTAAAGGGTATTTGCAGGAGAAAGGATCTTTTGTCTCAACAAAAATCATAGATCCAGAAGGATCTCAGATCCAGCACATTAAGAGGAACAATGCACTCCAAGTTTGATTAATTTGATATGCCTCTATTTCTTATGGCATTATTGTGATCTTATGAACATCTAGGTTGTATTTTGATCTGTTGAAGTTATCATACTAATCATTGGTCAAAATTAAAGTCAAAGTATTAGATTGATTAAGGTTGAGATTATAGAGTTTATTCTCTAACTTGGTTTTCTATCAAGAAAGCATATTATCTTAGTACAAAGGATAAGCGGAAGAAAATACTTGTCATCTTAAGTGAAGGAGACTCAGCAGAAAAGCAACACACTCATTCTTAAAGACAAGACTCCAGGTTCCATGTTTGATTGATTAAATTGATAAGATTCAAATTTACACATATCAAGTTTGATAACTGCTAAACACTATAGTTGTGATAGCAATCTTTGAAAAGTTGTATTGAATACTTGGTAGCATGTGAAGCACTATTGAGATAAATTCTTAATGTAATCATTTACTAGATATAACTAACATCTCTTCTAGGAGAAACTTCTTGTTTTGTTTCCAGGTTACCATGGACGAAGGATTGATCACAACACTATAAGAGTGTTGCTCTAATTCCTTATTACTATATTTCTTACTTTTTACCCTTGTTTCAGGTAGGTCACAAGTGATATCTCTAAAGGGGATACTACGATGATTGTTCTCACTATTGTTTTTATTATTATTATAAAGAGTATTATTTGTGTCTGTTGTTTCTCCATTGTTGTTCTTGTTCCGGGCAGGTCACGAGCGATAACCCTGAGGGAGATACGATGACGGTTGCAGGAGGCAACATATTAGATGAGACATGGAGCAGACGATTCAAGTTGTATACACATTACTGTATACATCCATGTACCGAAGAAGAAGAAGAAGAATCTACTTGTGCTAGATACACAACATCTCATATGAAGACATATCATGAGGAGCAGAAG
Source organism: Picea engelmannii (assembly GCA_009831015.1). Taxonomy (NCBI): domain Eukaryota; kingdom Viridiplantae; phylum Streptophyta; class Pinopsida; order Pinales; family Pinaceae; genus Picea; species Picea engelmannii. The sequence goes on along the minus strand of ML790156.1, from coordinate 77,232 downwards.
GCTCCAAAGATGTCAAAAAAAATCCCTATAGTGCATTTGATCACTCTTTAGATCATTAGGAAGAGTTAGTAGAGCCAAAAGGGCCTACCCATAATCAATGTAGTAACCAAGAAGAGACCAGCATGGTCCCATGACAGTTTGCAGGATGCAAAGCCATATAGCATTGATGTGCCATATTAGAGGGATCATATGGCTCTAAATATTATATAGACTTAGAGGCATTCAAGCTTTAGAGGGAGCATGGAGACTCAGAGTGAGCCTGAACTCAGAGAGGATTGGATGGGAAAAAGAGACGTCTTCCAAGACTGACAAACTGATGCCATGAGTTGAGAAGACTAGATTGTAGCTTCAGAGACCTCTAAGAGACATGAAATCTCCTAGGAAGATTTCCTTGTTTTAGTAACAGAGGAGGAAGCCAGTCAAAAGGACTGGGATATGGATTTTTCCTTGAGACTAGAAGGGAAGTCAATGGTGACTTCCAAGATTGATCTAACAGATAAAGTATGTTGCATATAAAAGTACAGAGATATGCAAAGCCTAATTTGTGTCCAGAGGATTCTCCCAGCAAGAGGGAGAATACTATGATGAGACACTTGCTCCAGTAATCGAAGAAATAGTTCTAGTGTTCGTGAAGACAGCCAGAACAACAATGATTCTGATACAGTATGAGATTCAGAGGGAGTAATCCATGTATTTGAGATTGAGTTACCTCCATGGAAGAAGAAAAGCTACCTTCAGTATGAACCACTCTCAGTTTCATATGAAGTTGTTGCCATGATAGAATAGAGGAGCTACTCTCGGAATTCAACATCTAGAGTGAGAATAGAGCAGTCGTTCTTAGCTTCATAAATAGCAGTTGCAGGTGCAAAGTCTTGGTTCTAGAAGGAACAATTGAAGAAAAAGTAGAGGACATACTCTCGGGAAGTTTGACAAATAGTGCTTTGTTGAAAGCACATAGAACCAACACATGATTATCCAGATTGAGTTACAGCTGAGCAAGTGTACCAGGTTGGTACAATGTGATGTAAAAATTTGGTTTCGAATTACAGGACTAGAAGACTCGTGTTTTCAAGTTGAAGAAAGCTCCAAGAGCTTGGTGTGATAGGATTGATAGTTTTCTGATGAAATTGGGCTTTACCAAAAGTAAAGTTGATACCAACCTTTACTTCAATATTGAGAATGATGGACTAGTTATATTGTTGTTATATGTGGATGAATTATTCTTGACATATGAAGAAAAGCTCATCACAGATTGTAAGAAGAAGCATGTCGTGAATTTGAAATAAGGACCTAGGCCCAATGCACTATTTCTTAGGTCCTGAAGTATGTCAGAGCCCATAAGAGATTTTCCTTATTCAAGGAAAGTATGTTGTGGAAATTCTGAAGAGATTCGACATGATGGATTGTAAAACCATGCCCACTCCTATGGATATGAATTTGAAGTTATTGGTTGATACTTCGTTAGAAATAGTTGATGTTACTCTATACAGACAAATGATTGGTTCGTTGATATATCTGATGAATACCAGACTAGATATATGCTTTGATGTGAACACCTTGAGTCAGTATTTGGTGGAGCCCAGATGTGTTCACCTGGTAGCTACAAAGCATGTGATGAGATACCTTAAAGACATAAAAAGCACTTCAAGATGTTGCTTCAGTTTGGGGTCAACCATGCTTTTGTGGCAAAGCAAGAAGCAATCCAATATTTCTCTCAGTGCGGCAGAAGCGGAGTACATTGCAGCATGTTCCACTAGTTCTGAAGCCATATGGATTTGAAAATTGTTGACAGGTTTGTTTGATTTGGAGATGGAATCTACCATGATTCTATGTGATAACCATATTTGCATAAAGATGGAAGAGAACCCAATGTTCCATGATAAGACGAAGCACATAGAGATATGGTATCACTACATTTGTGACATGGTGCAGAAGGGAGTTGTAAAGCTCCAATATGTTGGCATAGATGAGCAGGTTGTAGATGTGTTGACTAAGCCTCTGTCTCGTGTGAAGTTTGAGTACTTCCGAGACAAGCTTGGTGTAGTCCAAAAGGACCTCCCTTGAAAGGGGGAGTGATGATGATGATACTATGGTATCCTGACCAACATCGGGTAGCTCAGTTAGGATTGTATATCCTAGGGGACTAATCATCCTTGGGTAGATCCCGAAGGTCCAATAAGGATGGTATGTCAAAGTACCTATGCATGTATATGCCAGCTATGGTTAGTAATGGTAGTTTAGTTAGGATTCTATATCCTAGGGAATCTTATGATTCCTGGGAAGATCTCAAAGGTCCGGTAAGGATGATCTGTCAAAGTACCACAGATGTTGTTGTTGATGCACCTGCCTCATTATGTTGCCAGATATAGATGTTGATGTTCCAGCTTCATGTTGTTGATGATGTTGATGTTCCAACTTCATGTTGTTGATGATGTTGATGTTATTCCAACTTCATGTTGTTGATTTTGATGTTTTAGCTTCATATTGTTTATGATGTTGATGTTCCAGCTTCATGTTGTTTATGATGTTGATGTTATTCCAACTTTGTGTTGTTTATGTTCCAGCTTCGTGTTGTTGATGATGTTGATGTTCCAACTTCATGTTGTTGATGATGATGGTTTTACTCCAGCTCCACGCTGCAAATGATGATGATGTTCAATTTCTACTGATGTTGATGATGAGAAAAACTTATGATGACCTATAGATATGACCAACAGTGTTCCTAATGTTGATGATGATGTCCCCTCCTCTTGATGATGTATTGAGTCCAGTCAGTTGTTATTAATGTTGTTAGTAGAATACCCTTCTCGTTAAGGGGGAGTGTTGAATTATTGTAACTTCGAAGAATATTCTACTTATATTTGAGTCATTATTGTATAGATCAAATCCCCTTTGTGGGTTGATCAAGTTGGGTCTTGTATAAGATCAAATCCCCTTTTTATATTGGTCAACATGTATTTGTATGGTGGTATTTGTAAAGTCAACCCCTAGTAATTGTAAAGTGGTTTTAGCCACTTCTAGGAGAAATCGGCTCCACCAAGTGAAGAGTCACAACCCTAGCGCAACCTCACAACTTGTATTTATATGTGAGGATGGTGTCTCATTTTAACACACTCACCAACTAGCTTTGCGGTGCGCAAGTATTGAAGGAGAAACCGTTGCAATTGGGGGTGATGTCAAGGAGGATTTATGGTCTATCTCTTGGTATTTCTTGTTCAAGTGGTGTGCTACTCTTCCTAGTGAAGGAGTAGAGGAGGATATTATGTTCGATCTTTGGTCTATCTATATTGAGGAAGTTTTGTTGGGTTTTCTTCGCCATGAGGGTTTCCCAGGATCATTTGTGTGTCTTTATTGTTTCTGTGATTTCCTCTCTTTCAGTGAACTTATTTATACAACTAATGTGCTAAATGATTGTAAAAATAAAGAAGAACCGTAATTGCTAGTTGTATAAGTAAAAATTCAACAACTACTACTTCCACCTGTCTCCTATGCTTTATCACTTACTTTGAATAAATTGTCTTAGGCTTGAATAGTAGCAATTATCATTGAATATGAGAAAGTAATGATCCAAAGTAATTGATAAACACATTTGGGCTTTTTAGAGAGACACTTAGCAAAACAGATCTCTTCCTGAACTCTTTAGTGAAATCCTACACTAATTTCCCTTGCCTCTACCCAAAGTAATGCCATGAAATATGTTGGTTCTCCTTGTTATCCCCATTTTGTGGGATAACTAAGGAGATGATGTCTCAATGCCCTCAAGTTGCAAACATGGAGTACCGAGAGACAACTTTACCAACATTTTCCACTTGCATAGGCAGAGACCCACCTCACCACCACAGTTCCAGGTTCATCGCGACGATATCCACCACATTAATTGGCCTTCGGAAGACATTGGGTCTTTCTCCATGAGGTACAAGTTAGGTATTATGGTGAGTGTCATTTCAATATTTGAGGCATTTGAGTTTGTTACATCTATTACTGCTTTTGATTATATGATGTTTTCTTCGACATTATGTTTTTTTCTCTATTTTACCTTGGTGGTTGACATTGCACCCTGGCAAGTGGGTCAGTACCCTTAGGGATAGGTATGTTACTGGGAGGTCCTTTTAATGAGTCATCATGCCATTCCCGGCCATACTTTTCACTTTCCACACTTCATCCCCTCATCTCCTCACTTTTTTTAGTTTTTTGAGTGTACTGACCCAAGAAGGAGTTCTCCCTCACTTCATGGGAGGAAGGGGCTGAAGGCCCGGAGGCTTGTGGATGGAAAAAGATAAAATCTTGATTATGAACCTTCCGGGTGCTCGCCCAAAGAGGTTTTGAGAGCAATGAAAAGCTTCTCCAAAAAAATCAAAAACATGCAAAAGCAAATTAACATTATATAAATGTCCCCACTTCTTGAGGTGTGTACACTTATGTGGCATCCCTTTCTTTCCTTGCATATGGCACTATGTGTACCTATGAAAGTGGCCTTATTGTACTGCCCCCTGAGCTAATTGATTCACCAATAGGGTGTACCCAAGGTTTTGGATTATTAATTAATTAATGTCACTAAATGGGCTTGGAAAAAGGATGCATTGAAAACGAAGGTGCAACACACCCTCTACAAAGGCACCTATAAGTGAGACACTTCAACCCCTTGCATGTCATGAACCCCATGCCCAAAAAAATTTCCCTTCATCCATGACACCTCACCCACATGACTTAGAAGGAGTTACCCTCGAGAAACACCCCTAAACTTGAGGGATGATTCACCCAATAGGTCGTTTTGTCAACCCTCCCATACTTAAACTTTGTAAATTGCATAGGGTCTTTGAGCATTAGTTTATTTTGATGAGGTGGTTTGGATGTACTCACTTGAATGGCTCTTTTATTGATTTGATTTACTCATCATGATGCTTTGACTTGAGATCCTTGGAGGGCGTATCCATTTGTCTTTGTAGGACACAGCTGGTGGAAATTTTTGGAGGAACAAGCCTAGCTTGGGCTTCCATGGGGCTTGAAGCCCGCAGGTTGGATGTTGAGGGACCACATGTCGGATCACAGATACATGCCTTTGGAGGGTTACATGGCATCATGGAGTACCTAACCTAGCTCCTACCACCCAAATGTTTTGCTTGAAGGAGCCAAAACGTCACTTTCTTGAGGCTTGACGTCATTGAGGGGCCAAGGCTTGGTCGTGATGGAGTTGCTACTTGAAACTTGGCATGATTTGGTGGGAGGAGACTTGAGGAGGCTATAGTGCATGAGAGGGAGGCTTTATGAGCCCCAACGACCTCAACCTTCTACTCCAACAACTTGCTCAAAGGGTCAAAACGTCACATTTAGAGGGGTGACGTCATTTTAGGGTATCTATTGTGCACTTTTTAAGATTTAAATTTGAATTAAAGATGAATTAATTGTGTAAAGGGGAAAAATAAGGATTGTTTCACCCTTATTTTGTGTTTACCCTAACTTATGTGGAGAAACTATGTTTAAGACATTTTGTATAAATAGAGATCATTTTAATCATAGCTCTCTCATTGTGAGAAGACTAGTTGGTTGAAATTTTCGCCCTCTTGGGCATTTTTGGTATCTCTCTCTTGTGCAAATTCTCTTTGGTGTTATCTCTTGGTGATTGGATGAATTGAAGTAATGTGCACCCCTTGAAGGCTTATGATCTTGCTTTGGATGGTGATTTTCTTGCTGAAACTAGGGTTTGATATCTGTCTTTCTTGGAATTGGTAAGGAAAAATCTGCATTTGTTAGTTATTTCTTGCTCATTGTTGGTTGAAACCCTAGGAGGAGTATGTTGTATACACCCTCCATTAAGCTTCATCTCATTTTGTAAGTTTATAGGTTATTCTTGGACAAGGGTTGCTAAGAGAAATACGAGTGTATATACCCTCCTAGACTTACCCTAGTTTGATTGACATACCCTAGGAAGTAAGAGGGTTTACACCCCTATTGATTTTGTTAATCTAACTTGTGCTTTAAAGACTCTGATAGCACTCCGTAATTTCCCTTAGCTGCGGGAGGAAAACTACAAAACGTAACCACATACCACTCAAACCAGAGAGGGCTCTCTCAATGTAAATTAGGCTTAGTGGCCAGATATGAAATGAAAGGAAGTTTAAAAATGGAGGCCTAAACCTACCATTGGGCATGGAGTCATCAATGAGTCATTTATGATTAACATCTCAGTAGTGGTTATATGAATATCAATCTCAGAGACCTATATGTAAACTGAATGTTGTACTTAATCTTTTAAAGATGAATAGATGAATAAAAAACATAAACAAGACAAAACAAAGCACTGCTAGAATGAATTATGGATTATCTTATTCAGATTGAAAATGAAATCTTGCATCACACTTGGGCATAGAGCATAAGAATGTGAATTCTAAGCTAGGCAAGATAAAACACATGTTAAAAAAAACATTGAATGAAAACTTTGAAAAAAACACATACACAAGAAAAACTGACAACATAACATGGTGCCCCTCCTCTTTACCAAAAAAAACTCTCTCATAGACTTTACGAGAAATCAACTATTACTACTTTTTCTCGAAATAAAAATTATAAAAATCATCAAAAAATAAATAAAATCAGAGTATGGTTTCAATGTCTCGAATTGTTGAATACTTGGTGTAGACAAATCTTTGAATTTAGAATGCTAATTGATCTTGAGAATCTCTGGCTGCCACCTGTTCATGATGTGCTGGATTAGTTCCTTGAGATCAGCATATGTTCTGCCATTTATCTTTGACTAACCCAAACCTGTCACTAATATTGTGCTTTGATGAGATCGAATTGGATGATTTACAAAACTAAATGTAATGTGTAAGTGCCAGGTGTTCTCGATTCAAACTGACCATCAAATGCCTCGTGTTGGATCTATGGATTCTGCCTAGACGTTGGTTAGCTGTTTTACGAAATGTTTTTTTCATTGGAATCTGACAATATAAATTTATATGAATCAAAATTTAAAATTTATTATTCAAAATTTATTTCTAAATGTAGAAATGGATTCAGCATACTAAAAAACTCTCAGGACACTCGAATTCGACATACATAATTACTTAAATTTAAGAATCCAACAATTTCTCGTCGGATATAGAGAAAATATCCCCGAAAAAAATCTTCATTTCGTAAAAATTTTAACCTAGAACATTCTGCTCCAAAAAGATTTGGATACTCTGTCATTAGTTGGAGTGTTTACCAATTAGACTCCCAAGACGATATCTAGTTGATAATGAATGTTTAACCTTTCACTGCCACATGCCCTTGATTGTTGATCTCTTACCATGAAAAGTGCATACCCTTCCTCAAAATATGTTGACACTTGTAAAATTTAAATTTGGGAGCAATTTATCAAAATACTTAATACTCTTTGAATCCTGAAAATTTGTTGCCAAAGAATACTCTGCCACTTCTTCTTTCACTGTTATTTTTGTAACATCGAATCTGAAACCAATCAACTAGCTGTTTGCCAAACCTCAACATGCCTCGGAGACAGTACTGTAGATTGCATTCAAAAACTACCTTTGAAAATTTATCCACAGGTCATGATAAAATCCTTTGCACTTGATTACTAGCATGACAGGTGCTTCAAACACCTAGCTATTCATTTGAACAGTTAGAAACATAACAATCAAAACGATCACGCTTGACATTTTGTTTCTCTGTGGTTTGACACATGTGCAAAGGACTTCAAACATTTGGTTTGGCGCATTTATTTTGATACCTGAAGATTCAATTATTTGGATCCATATTCTTGGCAGCTGGTGTTTTAAACTATATGGGCCATGTGCCACATTTGTTTAGGTTTTTATATTGTATGACTTAATATATGACTTTATATTGTATGACTTAATATTTGTTTAGGTTCCAATAACCATCGATGTGTAGTGCATCAATAGATCCCCTTGCAGGCTTTTTCCTAGTGAATTAGTGACTACGCTTGGCGCATGGTTTTCAGTGCTGACTTGTAGATTGGGCATTTGGGCCCAATATTTTTGCAAAATGAAACAATAACCCAATATAAGCTCGAGAGCCAAATTTTTATTTGCCCAAACATGTAGATTTTGCCCAAAAGTCCATTTTTGTCATTCATCACACTAGAGCCATCAGCTAGCATGCAATTTGCTACAAAATCATTGAAATAGCACAAATTATACAGTGTTATCAGATTCCATTCACCCAATTATAAAGGCATTGATCTGATTTTTTTCATTGGAGAAGTAAAATTGTTTGCATTGGTAAATGTGTTTTGGTGAGTTATCAATCTTGTTCAAGTTGGATTCTTTTGTGGATTCTTTGAGGTTACTAACCCCTCTAGGGTGTCTTAGTTCTCTTAGTTTTCTTGTTGTTTTCATAACTTTTATTCTACAGCCATTAGGGCTGCATAAACCTTAATACATTTTCATTAATAATTCACTACTCAATTGTTGAAAGTTGCTAAAAGTTTACCACATTAATCTACCAAAGGCCAACGCACTTTTTGGGTGGATTATTGGCAAGTTTTGATTGTTGATATCTTGGTTGTAATAACTTGAATCATACATCCATAAGGCTGTAATTGTATATCTGCAATACATTTTATTACAACCTTGTTTCATTGTTGAAGTCTTATGCTTTTCATACTTGAGTAATACTAGCATTTATCTAACTTATCTCTTGCATCTTTCGTTGGACTTTTAGCAATTGTTTAGCAGCTTTAACAACTATTTTCTTGCTGATATATATCTTTGTATACTTTTGCAGTTAGGGACAACAATCCTAACTTTCTTTTCCACCTAACATTATTCACATATATTTGACTTGTTCTTGTGTCTCGGGCAGGTACATCACTCTTTACAGGTACTCTTCCCTTTTGGAAACCTATGGCTACCACCAAGACTCTTTCTCAATCCCTTTTGCACTCACTATATTGACCTATAGGGGGGCCCTCTTTCATCTCTTCAATTTTCATCTCATTCCCCCCAGGGTCACTCGGATTCCCTCCTTGAGGTGATCCTTTCATTTCCAAAGTGACAGGAATACCTACCAAAGGTGACAGTGGGTAGGTGTTCTCTTAGTTGTCGCCATTTGGTGGTTGGGTCAGGCTTTTCCCAACCTACAACTTGTGCAATAACATTTTGGTGCTATTGTCAGGGAGGATTTTGAATCCTCTTCCGAACCCTAACGACACTTTGGAAAGCTATCCCAAAGCCTCTTCCTTAGCTTTCCTTGCGACTCCACCTAAAGGATGTTCCCTTTTCACTTTTGATGAGCTCTTCTTGAAGCTCATATGGCTTCTCCACCTTCATATAACCTTTCTTCCCTTAAGCCTTTTCCCCCAAGGAATTTCAAACCTTCTAAGGTTTGCCGAAGAATGCCTCCCCTCAAGTCTCTTGTTGTCAAAACTCTTTTCCACGGTACCCTTCCCCTTGCTCCAATGGCTCACTCTTGGGAAAATGACCTTTACAAACCCCTTAACATGGCCATCATCCCTAGATACCCCAACATAATGTCCAAAGAATCTCACAAATGGTTGCCAAATTTTCCAGGAAACAATGTCATAATTGCAGATGATCATATCTATGTAGTAGGCCAAGACATGGAAAATGAAGAAGTGGAACACGAGGATGTAGCCATGAGACCACTAGCCTCATCGTTCACTGAAGATGCCCAGAGTTGGTTCATAGGACTACCTCACAATCACTTGGCATCTTATGAGATTTTTTCCAAGTTATTCAAGAGCAGATGGATAACAAAGAAAGTCAATGGGATGTTTATAGCTCAATTCAATCGGATAAAGAAAAAGGAGAACGAGACAATGTGTGAATTTGACAGGTTATACAGTCAGATTCCGACAGATTTGCATCCTACAACTGCAGTAGTTTGTCTCCTTTATGTGAATGCATTTGATGGGCAACTTCACTTTATTTTGAACCTTTGGCACAAACCAAAGAGAATAGTGCAGAGATTGAAGAAAATCTCCTTGACTCAAAACTATATCATTTTCAATATCATTGTGTCAAGGCAGAAGCAAAGATTAAGGCTTCCAGTAGCAATGCTCCTAATCTGATATTCCTCTTTACTCAAAAGATAGATCATATGAGTACACAATTTTTCCAAGCACATAATCAGATCATGGGTCGTTTGACTACTGTGGAGAGAAATCAATCTACCTCCAGACCTCAGTTTACCAGACAACAGAGAGATGACACGGGTTGGAAACTGGGGCCTTAATAAGAGGCAAAGGCCCCTGATGCTTTAAAACCAATTGGGATGGTTGACACAGAACAAACACCTTGGTGTTATCCATGCCAAGAGCCTAATAGAGAAGATGAGTGTCCCCAATGAAATGAATATTCTTCTGATAGTATGAATTTCATGGATATAATATGTAACTTCCAAGAGGAAGAAGTCACACAGGAACAAATCGACGAAGCCAGAAGACAGGGAGAGAGACAAGGGAAACTCTGGGCCTTAAATCAGTTGAAAAAATATCAAAGGAAGGAGCTAAGGAAGAAGGAATATGTGACATACACTAGAATAAATAAAGCTTTAGCCCCTCCATCATAGCTTTCCACTCCTCCATTTGCAAATAAGGTCGTCCCACCACCTCCACCTCCAGTACATGATTTTCTTCCTAAATTAGCTCCCACATATGATATTCAGATGAACATAGATGTTGCAGCCATGTTTGGAAAGTTGAATATGATGGTTTCAGTGATAGAGATGTGAAAAATCCCTTATGTAAGAAGGGAGGTCTTAAAGTTATTACAGGTACCGAATAAGAAGGAATATGCTATGATCATTTTGAACACCATGTATCTCGATCGGCAAAAGGACAACAGTCCTCCATTCTACCTTTCATTGGGCATGAATGGCCTCCACTTGAACAATTGTATGTTGGATTCTGGGGCCTCTGCAAATGTCATGTCATTGAAGGTAATGGAACAACTTGGTTTGAAGATGACTCGACCCTACGAAATTGTATGTGGCATTGATTCTAAAAGGGTCAAGGTTTATGGGTTATGTGAGGACATTGAGGTCTTTTTTATTGCTTTTCCACATATCAACCTCCTCACGAATATAGTGGTGATTGATGTCTCAAATGCTTGGGGGATTCTCTTATCGAGGAGTTGGTATGTTTCCCTTGGGGGTTTTCTTAGAATGGACCTCACCTATGCACACATCCCCATGGGAGATGGCACTTTTGAGGTATTATACAGTCGAGAGTGATTTGAAAAGCATGTGACCGATCCCAACGGTCTTAACTATACAAGTGAAGATGAGTTTGGTGAAGTCCCAGACACCATTGAGTATAATCCACATGACTTTCCTTTTATGCAGGAGGGCTCCATAGACATGATCCTCCCAGAAAAAATGAATACAAAGAAAAACTTACAAATTTCCAGGGGAAAGAGCCAAGATCTATCCAAATATTGAAGAAAGAAGATAAAGAACATGAAGAAGCCATCAAAAGGGCATTCAACGCATAACCTCCTTCTTATCCATATATTGAGAATATACCTTACATCAATTACAGTGAAGGAATTCTTGCATTCATGTGGGACAAGAAGAAGGGCAAGCCCAAATATGACCATAAGGATGACAACTCATGGCTTGGCCCTTACATCGTCAAGAATAAGTCTGATAAAGAAAAGTATTATTTGATAGCTTTGGATGGGAGAAAGATGTCATTATAAGTAGATGTATCTCTTCTCCGGCCTTATGTTCAGGTCACTTGACTTCTTCAGGGCCCAGGGCCCAGGTAAGTAGGTAGGTCATCTTTATTTCCTTGCATTTGCATCTTTATTGCTCATGTTAGTTTAGACACATTTCATATTTCATTTTTCTCTTGCATATTGATTTCATGCTTAGTTTAGAAATTTTGAAAAAATGTTAAAATTTTATTTTCTAGATTAGTTTCATTTTTGGTTTTGATGTATATGGACGAAGGGTGATAGAACCACCCTAGATTTTACAGTGCTTTGTTTCAGTGTAGGTACAGGTCTACCAGGAGATGTTGCAGTTCTCATGCACTCTACAGTGAGCACATATCCCCAAGTAGCAAACAGATGTTATCCCCATTTTGTGGGATAACTAAGAAGATGATGTCTTGACCAACAGTGTCCACTTGCACAGACAAAGACCCACCTCACCACCACAGTTCCAAGTTCGTCACAACAGTATCCACCACATCAATTGGCCTCTTGAAGACATTGGGTCTTGCTCCATGAGGTACAAGTCAGGTATTATGGCAAGTGTCATTTCAATATTTAAGGCATTTGTGTTTGTTACATATATTACTACTTTTGATTATGTGATGTTTGCTTGAACATTATGCTATTTTCCCCGTTTCACCTTGGTGGTTGACATTGTGCCCTAGCAAGTGCATCACCCTTAGGGATAGGTATGCTACTGGGAAGTCATTTTGATGAGTCATCGTGCCATTCCCAACCATACTTTCCACTTCCCACACTTCATCCCCTCATCTCCTCACCTTTTGGGTTTTCGGGTGTACTGACCCAACATGGGTTTGTCCCTCAATTCATGGGAAGAAGGGGTTGAAGGCCCAGAGGCTTGTGGCTGGAAAAAGATAAAAGCCTAATTATGAACCTTCCAGATGCTTTCCCAAAGAGGTCTTGAGATAAATGAAAAGCTTCTCCTAAAAAATCAAAGACCTGCAAAAGAAAATTATCATTATAAATGTCCCCACTTGTTGAGGTGTGTGCACTTATGTGGTGTCCCTTTCTTTCCTTGCATATGGCACTATGTGTACCTCTAGATTCAAGTGGCCTTGTACTACTACCCCTTAAGCTAATTGATTCACCAATAGGGAGTACCCAAGGTTTTGGATTATTAATTAATTAATGGCAATAAATGGGCTTGGAAAAAGGATATATTGAAAACAAAGGTGCAACATACCCTCTACAAAGGCACCCATAAGTGAGACACTGCAACCCCTTGTATGTCATGAACCCCATGCCCAAAAAAAATTCCCCTCATCCATGACACCTCACCCACATGAATTAGAAGGAGGTCCCCTTGATAAATAACCCTAAACTTGAGGGATGATTCGCCCAATAGGTCATTTTGTCAACCCTCCCATACCTAAAATTGGTAAATTGCATAGGGACTTTTAGCATTAGTTTATTTTGATGAGGCGGTTTCGATGTACTCGCTTGAATGGGTCTTTTATTGATTTGATTTACTCATCATGATGCTTTGACTTGATATCCTTGGAGGGTGTATCCATTTGTCTTTGCATGACCCAACTGGTGGACAGTTTTGGAGGAACAAGCCTAGCTTGGGCTTCCATGGGGCTTGAAGCCCACATGTTGGATGTTGAGGGCACACATGCCAGATCATAGAGACGTGCCTTTGGAGGCTTGTGTGGCATCATGGAGGACCTAACCTAGCCCCTACCACCCAAACATTTTGCTTGAAGGAGGCAAAATGTCACTTTCTTAAGGCTTGACGTCATAGAGGGGCTAGGGTTTGGTGGTGATGGAGTTGCTACTTGACACTTGGCGTGATTTGGTGGGAGGAGAGTTGAGGAGGCTATAGCGCATGAGAGGGAGGATTTATGAGCCCCAATGACCTCAACCTTCTACTCCAACGACTTGCTCAAAGGCTCAAGATGTCACACTTAGAGGGGTGACGTCATTTTAGGGTTTCTATTGTGCACTTTTTAAGATTTAAATTTGAATTTAAGATGAGTTACTTGTGTAAAGGGGAAAAATAAGGGTTGTTGCCCCCTTATTTTGTGTTTACCCTAACTTATGTGGACAAACTATGTTTAAGACATTTTGTATAAATAGAGATCATTTTAATCATAGCTCTCCCATTGTGAGAAGACTAATTGGATGAAATTTGCGCCCTCTTGGGAATTTTTGGTATCTCTCTCTTGTGCAAATTCTCTTTGGTGTTATCTCTTGATGATTGGATGGAGTGAAGTAATGTGCACCCCTTGAAGGCTTATGTTATTACTTTGGATGATGATTTGCTTGGTGAAACTAGGGTTTGATATCTCTCTTTCTTGGAATTGGTAAGAAAAAATTTGCATTTGTTAGTTATTTCTTGCTCATTGTTGGTTGAAACCCTAGGAGGAGTATGTTGTATACACCCTCCATTAAGCTTCATCTCTTTTGTTAAGTTTATAGGTTATTCTTGGACAAGGGTTGCTAGGACAAATACGAGTGTGTATACCCTCCTAGACTTACCCTAGTTTGATTGGCATACCCTAGGAAGTAAGAGGGTTTACACCCCTAGGGATTTTATTAATCTAACTTGTGCTTTAAAGACTCCATTCACCCAATTATAAAGGCATTGATTTGATTTTTTTCATTGGAGAATTAAAATTGTTTGCATTGGTAAACGCATTTTGGTGAGTTGTCAATCTTGTTCAAGTTGGATTCTTTTGTGGATTCCTTGAGGTTTATAACCCCTCTAGGGAATATTAGTTCTCTTAGTCTTCTTTCTTTTGTCATAACTTTCATACTACAACCATTAGGGCTGCAAAAACCCTAATACATTTTCATTAATAACTCACTACTCAACCATTGAAAGTTTCTAAAAGTTTGGCACATTAATCTACTAAGGCGAACACACTTTTTTGGTGGATTGTTGGCAAGTTTTGATAGTTGATCTCTTGGATGTAATGAATTGAATGCTACAGCCATAAGGATGCAATTGTATCTCTGAAATACCTTTTATTACAGCCTTGTATCATTACTGAAGTCTTATGCTTTTCATACTTGAGTAATACTAGCATTTATCTAACTTATCTCTTGCATATTTCATTGGACTTTTAGCAATTGCTTAGCAGCTTTAACAACTATATTCTTGTTGATATATATCTCTGTATACTTATGCAATTAGGGACAACAAGCTTAACTTGCTTTTCCACCCAACATTATACGCATATACTTGGCTTGTTCTTGTGTCTCATGCAGGTACATCACTCTTTACAAGTACTCTTCCCTCTTGGAAACCTTTGGCTACCACCGAGAACCTTTATCAAGCCTTTCCACACTCATTATATTGAACTATAGGGGGACCCTCCTTCATCTCTTCTCTTTTCATCTCATTCCCCCGAGGGTCACTGGGATTTCCCCCTTGAGGTGATCCTTTCATCTGTAAAGTGACATGAATACCTACCAAAGGTGACAGTGGGTAGTTGTTCTCTTAGTTGTCACCATTTGGTGGTTGGGCCGGGATTTCCCAACCTAGAACTTGTGTGATAACACTTCCCATATCCAATTGGATAGAACTGGTATTTTTTATCATTTCCTTGAACATTTCCCATAAGTCACCAATGACTCATTTTCTAGTTCTCTTCCCACTACATCACTCTCCCACCATGCCAAAGCATGGCCTTCAAGTTGCAATCAATAAATGCAATATTATATTTCCCAATTACTTCATGTATGTCGAAGTCTCCATGGGATGAGATGTCTCAGTACGGACCTTAACCGACTTAATTGCATATTTTGACTAATGAGACCAGCATGGGATATTTAGGGGGAAATGGATCAATGTCTTAATTACTCTCTATATTTTGGGTGTGCTCCCATACAAAAAGTCAACGACCTACCCCAAACATTCTTTAAGGTCCTTCCCAGAGTATTGTGCAACATCCAAAATGGGTTGCATCATCACAGATGGCAATGGAAGTTGTTCTTAAGACTATTCTAGTTGCATCTCTAGCTTGGAATTAGAATATGAATGAACCATTGTTCCCTTTCTTTTCTTCAATAACTCTGTTGAGGGGTCCTAAATCCCTTTAACTCAACAGCAGGAACCAAACCCGCCACTGAGGCCCAATTAGACTCTGCAGCATTTAATAGTGGAATGGTTCTCCAGATCTTGCGATCCGGCCAAATAATGGGTAACAAGGTGGGAAAACTTAACTATTGGAGAAGGTTGAGCTTGGGATAACCCTTTCACTCTAGCATGCAGACAATGATTCTCTACCATGGGCCTAGTAATAATACATTAACATGATGGTGTTCAAATTATTGACCGAGACACAATTTATCAGAAGAAAACTTGCATGTGATAAATGATGGCAAGAAAAATGGTTTCCTTAACTCTAATCATCAATCACATATTAACACAACAATTTACTTTCATCATTAAAGATAAGAACTATAAAACATTGAATCAGATAACTTATCAACAGATTTAGAATCTCTTACGCGTTACAGCATACATTCCTAAGATGAAATCGGAAATAATTCTTCTCCACATCCAATTGTATACACTTTTGATGAAAAACACAAACTTGTCTCTGGTCTTAAACAAGACTTCTCAATTAAGGCAGCTCCGAAATAGTTCTTTACAAATCCAAAAAATGAGGGTCTTTGCAACAACCATCGACCTTTTGCTAACAGGTTGATCCTCCTATTTATAACATACTATTAACTAAAAATAACTATTAAAGTGTAGCTAAGTAAAACAAAGCTCGCCACATGGTGCTTTCTTCTATCAGTCTTCAAAGAGTCATCAAATGATCTCACTTGAGTGGATGACTCTTCTCATACTTCGACCACTTGAGGAAGATATCCTCGCACGTGTTAGCATATGGGAATCTTTGTTGTTCCATTGGGGCGGAAAGGATCCCGCTGATCTCTATTGCCCGCGCCCGATACTTGACTGTTCTAGCACTTAACTGTTGCAACATAGCTCAAGCTTTGATTGGGTGCTCCATGAACTGTTGCACCTATCCTGGCACCATGTCTATCACCTTTTCAATTTCGGCAGCCCATGACGAATCTTGTTCGGCATGTGATTTGACTATGTCGCGCAAGTCGACAAAGTAATCAGGTGTGCCAAATTCAGGGAGGTCAATGTCTCTCATTGCCCGGTTGATCTTGGTCTATCTTTTCTTGCACTCTTCCCATTTCTCTTTGATTTCCCGATGAGGTTCCTGAGCCATTTTTACTGAATATTCGACCAATTTCTTTATGCGGTCAATATTGCTTTCCCTTAGCACTCGGATGTCATGTTCTTCAGCGTCTCGGCCCTGTTGCACCACGCTTATATAGTAGATCCTTTCCACATCTTAGTGTGCTTTCTCATACCACATCTCCATATCTTTGCATGTCACCGGTGCCATGAGGGTGTCTTCTTGAAGCTCGGCTATCCTTGTAGTGAATAGGTGTCATTCATCTATAAATTTGTTGTAGGCCTCCTGGAATTCACTCCTTAGGAACACTGCGGCCTATGTGGTGTCTTGGTAATACTTCACCAAGTGGCATAGATGTTCCAATTCCTTCAAATCAATGTCCAACTCTTCTTCATCCCTTTTTTCTCTGTCCAAGGTGGCATCTGTGATTGCCATCCCTGCATCGATAAGTTCGGATGTCTTGGCATGCTCTGTGTTGATCAGTTTTTCCTCCATGGTGATGAGGATGGAGCGATCTAGAGTGATCCTCCTCTTTTTGGTGGTTCTTTGCATGATGGATTTCCTTTTCTGGTCATAATTGATGGCATGTATGTCAGCGACTTCATCCATGGGTTCGGGGATTTGTTGATCTCCCTAGGTGAGTATATTTCCCAGGCTCCCGATGGTATATATTTGTTCAAGACTGGGTTCGTGGACTTCCTCCATGTGTTTCGAAGGTCCGGTTTCTATTTGTTGCTCATCGGGAAGTTGAGTATCGATTGAAATTGAGGCATCAGGGGTAGGCTTGGTACTTACTTGATAATTGGTCGTTGAGACAATGATTTCCTGCTGTGGAGATTTTTCTTTCTGTTCACCCGACCCTGGCTCGTCCATCAAACTATCCTTTTGAGTTTCTGGTACATTGAGTGGTTCAATGTCTAAGACACTTTCGACCTCTTGATCATTCTATGAAGGGTTCCAAATTTGAGCGTCGGGAGCTGGGGAAGATGCCTTCTCTAGCTCCTTTTCCTCTGTGATATGTACATGAGTCACCAGGGATACCTCCATAATTTCTTCATCATCATAGATGTTTATCAATTCGCGGAGGGGGTTTGGTGCACTAGCTCTCTTTGATGCCCTTACTATCTCTGGCTAAGCTGAAACATTCCCCGATGATCTAGCTTGTGGCATTGTAATTTCAGGGTTATCTAACCCAATGATTTCATCAATTTCTATCAACTCAGGTTCACTTGGACCTACCTGACTTTCATCTAGGTTGTCGACAGGGGACCCTATCATTCCTATGAGGTATGGGTCATCTTGCAATTGATCAATTACTCGTTGCACCTGTTCTATCATGAGAAACCCCCTTGCACATGTGTTTTGTGTCATAGGGAAACCTCTATCTTTCACCAAGGCCACCAGGGAAACCTTTGTTGCTTCTACAGCTCTGATTTCTTCTCTGGCTCTAAGGGCCTCTTGAGTCGATTGCTCTATGGTCATCATCTATTCATCCAGGCTCGTGGCCTTGAACCTGGTCATTTTGGGATCGACCATCCTTGCTACCACCTCGTCCCAGTCATGGGAATTTTCCATGAAGACTTCATCTTCAAATTTGTCATGGGCGTACAGCCAACAGGACGACACTTGTGAAGCGTGTTGCAAGACTAGGCCCTTTGGATCATGCTTGCGGAACCGGCTTATCTAGAACTTGAACTTGAGTTGGCTCAACCCTTCTTGTTTGGCTTGAGATGTGTCTTTAACCAAGTAGAAACCTATATGGAAGCCATAAGGAATGAACACTCGCTTACTGTCCTTGACCAGGGTGGCATTGTAGCCTTGCAAGATGGTTTGATAGCATATCTCTCCTACTACAAGCTGGTCTGGGACATGAAATGGTAAGATATGTGGTGCTCTAGTAGCCTCGAACACCCTGATGTAGGTGTCGCATTTGTCTACGTACCAGTAGCCTACCTTTGATATCATCTTCTTGGCCACAACCGATAGTCTCGGGCATTCTTTCTTAGAAAGAATGAAATAAATTTGTCTGATGAATTCATCGCAGATGAAGGAGTAAGACTTCTTGTACCTGTTCTCCCATAGGATGCTGAAATAGACATGGACCGGGAGCTCTGCAACATGACAGCTCAGATTCATGCCGGCAAAAATGTTTTTGGCCCACATGACATCAAGCAAATATGAAGCCATGTTAAAAACTGGTATCTCTCCCTCCTTTTGCATCTGAGCCTATTGTATACATATGCTCAGTTGTTTAGAAATCATGGCTCCCTAGTTGAAACTTCTCCCGAAGATGGCCATTGTGTAAGCTAAGGGCATCCATGCCTCTGGAAATCTGGAGCAGTCCTCTCCATATAATCGGAAGATGAGAGCCATCAAATAGATGTATGGCTCCCTCAAATTTTCCATTGAGTACCAGCCAGTGCTCCGGTTGGTGTATTTCTTGTCTTCCCTCCACCATGAAACCATCACCCGGCTGGTGTCATGGCGCTCGTAAAACTTCATGACAAAATCTATGTTTAGCCACTCCTTAGGGTCTCTAAGCTTGTAATACTTCTCGACTTCCACCGGTAAGAACACTCTGACACAACCACCATTACAATTGTTGATCAAACACTTATGTGTGTCTGTGTGGTCGATGAGCCACTTCAGGACTTCAATACAGGGAAAAACAAGAATTATTCTCGCCACCATATGCAAGTACAACCATCAGATGTTCAGGAACACTTCATCGTTGAGTTCTCTAACATCTGGATCACTGTGTGGTAGATATTCCGGCTATTCCTCCCGGCTGATCTTGTTAAAAAGTTATCCCCAGTGCGGGAGTGCCATCTTGGATCCTGTGCTCACCTCTGTATCTCCAAAGGCCGAAGGTTGGATGAAATCCTTATTCATCGATGTTTTGATGACAAGCTCTGGTCTCGGCGTGTATTCCAATTGTTTTGTGATTCCTAGAGAGGAGCCTTCGCCTACCTCTAGTTCTTTCAGCTTCGGTGCCCTCGGCGATCGTCTGGTGTTTGGAATTCTTGGCAACATTGTCCCTGCAACTCAAAACAAATTTTAGAGACTATGTAAAGAACAAAACCAAATAAAAAATATATGAACTGTAACCAATGTAAAATCCACAGACTTGGATACATACCTGTAAAGCTTGCTAAACCTGGTTATCTTGATACTCACAAGATCTCTACAACTCTCAAATTACTTGTCTTGCTTCTTCGGATGCTCTAAATCTCCTTGCGTGCAAAATGATTTCATTTACAATGGCTCAAGAGAATTTAAACCATGGAAGAACTTACTGTGTCGCATCAGCCATTCAATTCGGGTGATGAGTGAAATTTAGACAGATCTGTCGTCGAATCTCTACAACTTAAATTCATCATGGGTTGACGGCAGAGGCGTGGGGGTGATGCAGTCTATTGGTGATGTTAAATGCCTTCTTTGATTGGCGCATGAGGTAGAAACTAATGTGGGATTTGGTATTAATTATAAATCCTCAAAATCCAATCATATCTAATGTTAAAATGTCCCATCGTGTCGCTCTCTTAGTGGGTGTATCGGGGATCGGAGATGTGCTATGAACATTTTCATTGATGTCCTTATCCAAAAGCTTTTGACGCCAATCAATCTCACCGTACAATGTTGTCGTGGCAAACCTGACTCGGAGGTGTGACTCGGACCTAGGGAACCAAGAATGATTTGGGGTAAAACTAAACCGTACAGTTTTCTAATCAGTTAAATACATGTGGCATTGAAGACCGGTGACCTAATTCGTGTGTATTGATCGGATTACGGACTTTTATTAAGTTATTCGTCCTAAAACAAACCTTAGCTTGCCGGTGCTGAAAATGTATCTAGGATCGGCGATCGGCGATAAACCTATTGAGTGCTTTCTTCGGATTAGCTTCCTCAAAAAGTGTCGATGTCGAAAACGCATCTGGGATCGGCGATCGGGAATATCCTTTAGCGCGGTTAAAATGTTTGTTGAGATCCCTTTGGGTTTTCCCTGATTCCTATAAGTGCATTGGGTATCGGCTATCAACGATATCTTTTCTTTCTTTGTTAATGTTTGTTCCCCTCGTCTTTTACTGATGTTGAATGAGAATCAGCTATCGGCAATATCCTTACGCAAGACTTTGATGCAAACAAAGACTTCCTTTTGTCGATGTCGATTGGGATAGGGGCTTGGTGACTGATGTTTCCCGAGTGACTCTTTTCCTCCTTTGAGTTCCTTCCGATGTCGAATCTAGACGTATCGGGTGAAGTGTTTTTGGTTGTTGATTCTTTATTCAGGTGTTAAGGATTTTTTTTAAATCATGGGGTTTCATAAGTTCAAACAAACCTGAATACCTATTGAGAGTCATGATAATAAGCAAAGACAAAACATTTCTCAAAATGAAGTCAAATCAGACAGAGCAAGGACCAAGTGGTACCCAAAAAAGTAAAAATTTGACACAGGATTTTTAGGTTGTGTTGAGTGCTCAACAAACTCCAACTTTGCTATAGATTTATTTGTCCATGAGACCCTTGTTGAGATTTATGAGAGGATACAGGTCATTCCCGTTGCAATCCTCAACTTCTTAACCCCTAGACATGAACATAATTCCTTGTCAAAGGTGGCTTCAATCAAATAATAGAGAAGGGTTACCACTACAAACATATTGGGGTTATCCCCCCTTGGTTACACAAAAGTTGTCCCTTTTCATACCAAACCAAATTTTTCTCACATGCGCATTTAACAATGCTTTTTATATCCATAATTCCTAATTAGTGGCCATAATCATGCAATCATACCATTGAGCAAATGAAGCTTCATTGAATGCAATGCTTTATGTGTCCTTTTAACTTTTTCATGGATCATATTATGGTTCAAGAATGGTTCTATCCAATGTTGAATAAAGTTCATGACCATGTGGAGGTTTTCATTTCCACATAGTGAACATAAGAAGAAGGTACCTGCAAATTAAGTATGTGGCCAATGTATGGGCATCAACACAATCTTAGAGCAAGTCATCCATCAAGAATTTGTACCAAATGAGATTAATATCCTTGACACATAATTTGGCCATATAAAGTGCATCCAAGGTGCACTCACCCTTGGTGTACTTGTGCATAAGGCATCATGTGATCAAGTGGTAGGAAAAATAGACCTAGGGGTTATTATTTAAAGAAATAACTACTACGTGACCCCCTCTCTTCATGCCACAATGGTTATAAAAGCTAGGTTTCCCTTTTTGGCATATGTGCTTACCTACATCTTGAAATGAATGAGACACATCTTCCCCCTGAAAGATCAATCAATGCATGAATGTATTATACATGTATATGGTATGCTTTGCTAAGCCAAAAAGAAAACTCATGTACCATGTTGATTAATATTTTGGTGCACTTCATTACCTCCCCTTTAGTACCAAATATTGGGAAATCGAGTAACACAACAAGGGTAGATACTCGCAATAGTTCAAAGGTAGGCTTCCAGATAATAACAATTTCTCCAGACTCCAAAAAAGCATGTTCCAGATAGACTTTGGGTTTCATATCTGGATAGAGATCTCCATCCGTGAAGTTGTTTTCTACCAACCTAGTGTGTTCAACCTTCCTGTGCAAATCCTATAGGACTTCAACTCGGGGGTCACAAAACTCAACCAAAACAACTTCCTTTGATCTCACAATTGTGTCTTTTCTCCTATATACTTCTCCCATACCTGCAATATTCCTCTGGTATACAAATAAAACAAGAGGCCAAACACATGGCAATTGAGATCACTAGTGGACACTTCTTCAATCACTCTGGGATATAGCATGAGTGATAGCTATGAACATGAAAACAAAGTGAGAAATCAACCAAAGGTTGTGATACTTAAAGACTCTTTCTACATTTACGACTAACACCACCCATCAAACTTATTCAAGCATGTGATGGATCGCTCAACAAGCAGTTCATAATTTTAGTCACCCAACATTAAATTCAATTGAATGGATAACTAGACATGGTTAATCACATGTAAAGTGATAACCCATTACCTTTACCCACTTAAACTCCTAAAAAAAATAGGCCACCTAGACTACAAGACCTTAATAAATAAACCAGACACCCATAGACCCTTTTTCCAGGAATGCTAAAGATTCCCCAACTAACACAATGGTAGTGACACTATGCTTTCAAATTATTCCCCACCTTCAACTCAAGTTGACTTGAATGACTTCTTCCCAACTACAAAGGGTTATACAATACTTAACTAATAACTCAATGAATTATAATACATGGGTCCTAGACCAAAAAATTTTACTAGGACTAAAATGAAATGCCTAGGCACCCAAAGACTCATACATGACTAAAGAACAAAATCTAACTGACTCATCCAAACTTGTGAAACAAAACAAAAATTTTATACCCTAACCCACTCCCTTTCCATGAATGCAACAAAACTTCTTCAAGTAGCATAAACATAGGGCTTAAGACAAACACCATTCACCCATCTTGGTGTAAGAATTCCATCAAGGTGGGCCAACCTGACTATTCCCAATCCTCTGATTTCTGCAACAATTAAGAGTCTCAGTGAATGCATCTGAAGCTTTCTAGGGTTCCTAATATATTGTCTATCATATAAGAGAACTATATATCCCTTCACAAAATAGTTGGTATTGATATGATGGTCATGCCAAGCTTTATGTCTTGATTTCTCCTCAAATTATTGAAAATTTGCCATAAACTCAAATTCTTCCAACTTCATCAACTCTGCTAGTTGTTCCACAATTGATTCTTCATATGTCATATGTGTGGCATGGGAAATATAAGACTAGTTAAAACAATCTTTGTAGGCACAATAACTTCTCTCTTGTGCACCAACTAGAAAGGTGTTTCCTTATGTGACTTCTTAGTAGCGGTCATGTATGCCCATAAAACTACATGAACTCTTTCATCCCAATCATCTTGACTTGTGAAACATACTTTAATCAAGCCTTTCTCCAAAATTTTATTAAATCCTTCTATTATTCCATTCACTTGAGGGTGATAAGGGATAATTTTGTTGTGTTTAATAAGAAATTCCTTGGTCGAGGTAGCAATAGTATTACTCATGAAGTGTATACCTTGGTTGCTTCTCAAACTTCTTGGACACCCAAACCAGGTAATGATAATTTCAAATATGAATCTAGTAGTAGTGTTAGTCAAACAATATTTCATAGGCTTATATTATGCCCATCTGGTTAGGTAATCAATTGTGGTAATAATATATCGAGCTTTATAATGATGATATGGAAGGGTAATAGGTCCCAAAAAATTAACAACCCATTTCTCAAATGGTCACAATCTTATGATTGAATGGAGGGGTATCTCATCTCTTCTAGAGGGTTTCCCTACCCATTGATAAACATCGTAGGCTTTAGCATATTCCTTGGCATCCTTGAATACAATTAACCCCCACAATATAGCCCGCAACACCTTACTGATCATTGCTTTACCTCCAACATGTCCTCCCACGACTCCATTATAGCATTTCCACAAAATACCTCATCATTAATGGTCCATTATAAAACATCTAAGAATGCCATCATTTCCTAACTTGTAAAATTGACTTGCAATCAACTGATAATCCGATGCTCTGACAACCAAGCGTCGCTTCAGAGTTGTGGAAGATTCTTCAATATCCATACAAATGGTTAGGAATAAAGCAATTTCAAATAGGTAATCAAGAATAGCCTCCACTTTAGATAAATCAACATCTGGAAGTGGATCATCTATATCACCTCTGTATTCCCCTGGTTCCAACCTGGAATATTATTTGGTCCCATGTATGTTTATTGGGCTTAACAACAACCTCAAACGAAAAGTCCTCAAATAGTAGTATCCACTTGTAAACACATCGCTCCAAAACAAGCTTATTAACTAAATATTTTAGGGTAGAATGATCAGTGTAAAACTTAAAATGTCACCCCAATAGATAGCGGGGAAATCATGTAGAGCGTATAACATATCTAATCCCTTGCGCTTGATTGTGGAGTACTTGTTCTCAGCCTGTGAAAGCTCTCTACTTGCAAAGTAGATTGGATGATTGAGATTTCCTTCTCCTAGTTGCAAAAGGACTACCCCTGAGGTAATCCCTAAAGCAACGATGTGAACATGAAACCTCACTTTCTAATCAGGATACAACAAGATTAGGGTGCTTACCATCTTTTCCTTAAGCAAATTGAAATTTATGTCACACTCTAGAGTTCATAAAAATAACTCAATCTTCTTCAATGATCCTTATAAAGGTTTTGTGATGGAAGCATAGTTGCAGATAAATGTTTTGTAATATCCTGTATGTCCCAACATATATCACAACTACTTAACACTTTTAGGGACTGGCAAATTTACAATAACAACAATTTTAGTATGGTCTACCAAGACTCCTTCCCTACAGACAATATGTCATAGTAGATTGCCAAAAGGTGCATAAAATATACACTTCTTTAGGTTGAAGGAGATTTGCAGCTACCTACATCAATTGAACATTAATCTAAGTCACCGAATATGTTCTTTTAACAAACTATAGATTGTCCAACCATTGATGTATACTTCAAAAAAATTATGAATAAAATCTCTAAATGCAACAATAAAAATCCTAGAAAAAATAGCAGTTGCATTTTTAAGTCCAAAAGGCATAACCCCATTCAATGGTGAAGGTGTGTTTCTTCTTATATTCTTCTGCAATTCTAACTCGATGATAGCATGATAACCCATGAATAAAAGAGTAAGCCTTGTTTCCCACGACCTAATCTAAAACCCCATCACTAAAAGGAGTAGGAAATAGGTCATGCACACAAGCAAAATTAAGACTTTGGAAGTCAACACAAACCCTAATATCATCCATGTCCTTCTTGCTCTAAATGATGATGGGATTGATCTAGTCAAATTCTTTGATGGGAAATATCAAACATGCAATCATCAATATATCAATCTCCTTCTTGACCTTTGCTTTAACTTTGGGGTTTAAATAGTAGGGTCAATGTTCAACTGGTTAGCATCAACCTACAACTCAATCTTCATCTCTCCTAATCCTCCTTTTATTTCCTTCATCTCCAAAAAACTCTAAGGAAACAAATATTCATATTCTTTCAACAATGCTTCAATTTCATACATTGTTTGTCCATACCAATAATCCCTGATAGAGACCACTTTAGGTTGCTCCTCACTTCTAGTGTTAACCTTCTATAACTTTATAGGTTGGTTATAGGATGCACTAAAATCATTCTCACCTGGCTCTTTGATATCTCTTGAGCTTTTGTATTCCTTAAAAGATAGATGTCTTGATTCTTCCAAATCATTGACATCCTCGCCATCCTAACCAACTTTACCACAATAGATAGGAAAACCCAACAAATTTAATGTTTCCTAGGAACCATACATCTCTTTATGATAAGGACACAAGGTTGGAGAATTTAACTCCCACAACATATCAATAAACAGTATTTCCTTGATAAGCTTCAAAACTTCAGTTACCTTAGACAACTTACCTACAAAATAAAAATCTTCATAGAGTCGGGTCTAGAGGGCAACCCAATTACTAGTCTATCTTTGAGTCTCCTCATCGATGTGTCGGACCTTTGGAATAGATCTCAGAGTGTGGATGAAATAGTGAACCTAGAACTTAGGCAATAATCCTCCAACTTCCCATCTCTAGATGCATATTTCAATGTGGATAAATGGATTAGTTATCCCTTCATACAATTATATAAGCTCAACTTCTTTGACATTATTCAAGGATACATTGTGACATTCAAATTTAAGTGGTTAGATAAACATGTGTTGCATCATTGCATGTGCATCATCCCAAGTAGACAAGTCTTCTTTATGGATAGCCAACATCAACTAGGGGTACCTCTCAATGCCATGTTTAGAGCAAGAAGTCTCTAGTCTCTCGCAACTGTGTTGTTCATGTCACCAAAGAAATATTCTAAATTTGTGAGCACAACATATATATATGGAGGGGTTATGAAACTCTATTCCAATCCAATGAATATTCAATAGTTCATCTTCTCCTCAATACTAATGGATATATTGATTTGTGGATTAACCCTCAATTGGTCCATGATCTCTATTTAAAGAGCATGGAGTGTCATTTGCTAATGATTGACCGGGAGAAACTCTTACGTAATTATTTTCCTTTGACATTAATATATCGCCTCAAGTGGTTGCATTGGTTGGGGCTATGGAATGTTTCCCTCTTTGAGGGTTTTAACCATGTAATACACTAGTGTACTAATTTTTGTATTTGTTTGAGTAGTTTCTTAAGGTGTTCGATGTGTGTAGAAATACCATGTTTATCGAACAAAAGTGAATAACTCATAAAGTAAAAAATAGTTAAGTTCATTTTTACATGCAACTTTAAGTTATAAAGCAACTCCATTGTAAAAGTGATTCCCACTTATTTTATAAAAGTGGGTCACTTAGTTTATTGTAAAAGTAACTTATCTACACAAACAATTTTTTCTTTTGAAGCCATCTTACTTACATATTGTAATATGTCTAGGACTCTCTTACTTACAAGTTTAAAGTACTTCTCATGGAAATCTTGAATGCAGGATTTACTACAAAGTAGAGGACTTTACCAACTTACCATGGGAACAAAAATTATCCCTAGTTAAGCATTAAAGAAATCCAAATGAGATAGTAAAAGTGATGAAGCATGTGGATTAATTGGAATGTCCATCTCTAGCGATCTATAGTTTCACCTCTAAGGAATTGAGAAACTAGAGGTAGCTTGGAAAAAGTTGGAAAGTATGTTTGGTAAACACAATAAGATTCAAACCCACCAACTTGAAAACCAATTGATTTCTTTAAATCCTAGCAATTTATCTTGCATTGAAGATTATCTATCTAAATTTGAAACACTTAGAATTTTTTACTAAAGAATATAAGATAACAAAGGAGGATGGCCAACTTATATGTGTTATTTTTGCTAATCTTGGTAGTGCCCATTTTATCTTTTATCTACATTTCACTCCACTAGATAAGCACTTGTTAGTCAAGGGGATACTTATAAAATACTCTTTTTTGAAGCTTTTTGTGATTCTTTGATTAGAAATCAATACATGATCTTACATCTTGGAGTGATCAACACTGCAGGTACATCTAACAAAGCCTTATTGGTACAATAGACGGATAAAGTCAAGAAATTGAATAAGCAACATCCTTGCGACAACGAACAAAATAAGTGTCCCAAACCCTCTCGACCATCTCCTACTCGCAATCGTGATAAAGGAACTAAATTAAAAGGTAAGAAGACTGAGAGATATTGTAATTTTTGTGGGTGAGATGGCCATCTAGAAACCTCATAAGCAACAATGAAGAAGCACATCATCAATATTGATCCTCCTTCTTCTAACTCTTCTTCTCATGGACATGCACTTTCTAATTTTGATTTTTTCTTCAATGTGACGTCTACTTCTTCTTCTAATGAATGGCTTATTAATCTCGGATCATCTTCTCATGTGCCTAAGGATAAAGCCATATTTTATGATCGTAATGAGTGTAACACCAAACAATTATTTGTCAATGATGATATATCTCTCAATATTGTAGGGTCTATAATGGTTTAGCTAGATGATGGTCATTTTAATAATGTATTATGTGTTCCAAGTCTTTTAGGCAACCTTCTATTATTATATCAAATCACTCATTCAGGTGAAGGTAAAATAATAGAATTCTTGACATTGAACTTGTCCCTTAATTTCTTCCTCCCAAAACATATTCAACTAAGCTTGGAGGGGAACGTCGATTTTTCTTGGAGCAACTGCAAGCTAGGGTTTGATAGACGTGGCCATAGCAGAGGACAACATCAGTATCAAGGGGGGCAGTAATGGAACCCCATCATACAAGAAGGTAGTAGTAGACAGAGGGAAAGGCCCACGAGGCGTAGGTTTTAAGGCACCAATGACAAGCACCTCGAGATCGGAAACGAAAAAGAATCGGGAAAGTAACCAAAGGAAAGGTGATGGTATGGGGGAAGAAACCAGAGAACCTCATAATGTTGCGCAAGAAACAAAGAGCCCCAATGGCGTTGAAGGGCACAACCCATGTAAACCAAAGACAACAATGATACCCAAGGTAATACTGGACGATCCGTAAATGCAACTCTACAAGGACTAGATGAAGACACGCGTGCTAATCTGCAAGTTTATGGGGTTGTGGCCAACAGAAAGAATGTTACGCAATTGGATTAAATATCAATGGAAGCCAAGTGGAGAAGTGGATCTTCACCTGGGCTCGAAAGGATTCTTTACAACAGTTTTCATGAACCTGGAAGATAGAGATAAGATCTTTGAGAGGGGGGCATACTTCCAGGCCTCAGCAGGACTGTACAGGCAACCATGGAAGGAAAACTTCTCCCCATAGAAAGAAACCTTCAAAAATGTGCCTGTATGGTTGAGACTTTACTCACTACCATTAGATTATTGGCTACCCTCCACCTTTGAAGCAATAGGGAACAAACTGGGAAAATACGTAAAGACATCAGAAGAAACCCTAAAAGGAAGATACACCTCCTATGCAAGAATTTGCATAGAGATGGATGTGTCAGGGGCACTCCCTGAAGCCATAAGCCTGGAATTCAGGGACGAGAAATGGATAGAAAACATTGACTACGAGCAGATCCCCTTAAGATGTCGGAGATATCATGAACATCGGCACCTAATCAGAGAATGTCCGATCATTAAAAAACAAGAAGCAGAGAACACGAAACTATAGAAAGACGAAGATGGGTTTATAAAACCAAAACACAGGAACAGAGCTAACAAGAAACAAAGTAAAACCCCAACAGGGAGAAACCCGAAGGCCAAAAATAAAGTAGAAGGATAGGACAAGACAACCAAAGAGGAGGAAGGAGGAAAGGAAAAAACAAAAGCTAAATAGGCCAGGGAACAAGCTACCAATGAGGACATAGATAGCCTAAGAAAGGGGATGAGACAGGGGAGTAGCGCAACTCCTATGGACGGAGAAACCAGAGATACCCCCACCCCCATGCAGGAGGAAGACAAAGACGCTAAATGACTCCAAGCGAGGTAGGAACAAAATATCTGAATCTCAGAGACATTGTGGAAAGGGAATGGATCGATCTCCCGAACATACTAGAGCAATGGAAAAGGTAGGGCGTTGACAATGTACCAGCGGAGCAACTAGACCGCATCCAATGCCTGTTTCTCCTAAGGGAGGAAGCCAAATCCAAAGGTCTCAAGCACACACACAGGGAGATAGGACACCTAGGAGTCAAAGCAGGCGAAGGACAACCACAACTCTCACCCAATCATATGAGAAGGAAAAAAGGCAGGAAATCAAACAACATAGCCATACAGGAACTAGGAGCTCTGCTGATAAACTCGGGTAAGATCAAAAATATCTTTCCCAACTCCCCCCCACATGTTTAAATGAATATTATAACATGGAATATAAGAGGCCTAAACAACCCACGAAAGCAGAGAATTCTTAGAAATAGACTTAGGATGGAACAACCAGAGTTATGTTTCATCCAAGAGACAAAATGCATTGTAGACAGAATGGAAAAAATCAGGAAAAAACATTGGAGCAAGTACTAGATGGTGGTTTTTGAAGGACAACAGATAGCAGCAGGGATCCTCACCTTGTGGAAGTCACAAGTGATGAACCTAATAGCAGACGAGGCAACCAGGCATACACTTGCGGTTAACATGCAAATCATTGGGAATATAGAGACGATCCTATGCACTAATGTGTATGGTCTGCAGATGCTAGAGGAAAAGAGAAGAATGGTTCTAGACATAGAAGACCTAAAAACCCACTCCAACAACCTCCACTAGATCCTGGAAAGAGACTTCAACATCATCACATCACTTGCGGAAAAAAAAGGAGGCACCGAGAGGTTGGATAGAGATGCAGAAGAATTCTCAACATTCATAGACACAACAGAGATGGTGGACATCAGAACCAATAACAGACACTTCACTTGGAACAATAAATGGATAAATCAACATCAGGTTGCGACAAGACTGGACAGATTCTTGGTGTCGGAATCCATCATTATGCAGAGGTTAACCTTAGATTGTAGCATCCTCCCCTGGGGGGGTTATGATCACTGGCCAGTCCAACTGGAAGCAGACTTCCCAACCACCCCGAAGAATAGACCTTTCATATTTGAGAAATTTTGAATTGAACACCCCACCTTCAAGGAGAACATCAACTAGTGGTGGCGGGAGGAACAACCAGAGCAAGGTACACGGAAGTTCAAACTCTATAAGAAACTAAAGTACATCAAATATAAGCTCATGGAATGGAACAAGGAAATTTTTGGCAACATAAACCAAGAGAAGAAAAATATTGAAGACATAATGAGAAGAATCTAGGAAGTGTGCATAGGGGAGGGATACACAAAGGACTGAAAAAAGGAAGATATCCAAATGACCCAGGAATGGGAAGGAAGATGCCAGCAGGAAGAAATCCTATGGCGCCAAAAGTATCGAATCAAATGGCTAAAGGAAGGAGAGAGGAACACCAAGTTTTTTCGTAGAACAACCATTGCTAGAAGAGCCCACAACAAAATCCTAAAAATTAAGGAGCAGGATGGGATCAAGCGAGAATCCCACAAGGAGATTGAGAATACCCTGGTAAGCCACTTCCATGGGATATCCCAGGAACCCAACAAAGATCGAACGGAGGCCATCTAGAGGATTACGCAACACATACCTCCACTACTCATCGAGGAACATAATAACAACCTAAACAAACCCATAGATAAGGAGGAAATTGATCAAGTGATCCAGGAGATGCCCAACGGGAAAGCCCCAGGCCCAGATGGTTTCACAGTGGAATTCTTCAAAGCTTGTTGGAAATTGGTCAAACATGATGTTTATAGGGTGGTGGAGGACTCTAGATGATCGACCTCCATCCTAAAAGCATTAAATGCCACAATGATTACTCTAATCCCCAAAGAATATGAAGCAAGAACCCCTGATCGCTACAGACCCATAGATTTATGCAATGTGGTTTACAAGATAATCTCTAAAGTCATATCCAATAGATTGAAACCCCTCCTACCCACACTGATTTCACAAGAACAAGCGGGTTTTGTGGAAGGACAAAAAATCATGGACAACATCATCCATCCTCATGAGTTAATACACACCCTGAAAACCCAGAGGAGAGTGGGGATGATAATACAACTAGACCTAGCAAAAGCCTATGACAAAATCAGTTGGCGCTACATGGTTAAGACTATGGAAGCCTTTGGTTTCTCCCAACACTAGATCAGCTGGATTATCAGCCTAGTCTCAACGACCAGCTTCTCGCTCCTAATAAATGGAGCCCCAACCAAGCCCTTCTAACCTACTGAAGGCATCAGACAAGGAGATCCGCTATCCACCTTCCTGTTCACCCCGAGGATGGAAGGTCTCAGTCGAAGCATAAAAAGCGCAACAACAGCAGGAGAAATTACAGGCCTCAAACCTTTCGAAAACTGCCCTACTTCCACACACCAACAGTTCGTCGATGATACCTTACTCCATGGAATACCCACAGTCAAGGAAGCAAAAAAGTTCAAAAGGATATTAGAAGAGTTTGGGGAAGCCTTGGGAGCCGATATCAACCATTCCAAATCGATGATCTACTTTTTCAACACCAACCCTACAACCCAACGGAACCTGGCCAATGTTTTGGGATTTGAGCGCAAAACTCTCCCAACTAAATACTTGGGCATCCCCCTGATAAACATAGTTTACAAAATGGAAACCTGGGAAGGAGTGATCAACAAGATACAGGACAGGGTGAAAAAATGGACATACAGATCCCTCAACCTAGTGGGGAGACTGGTACTGACCAAGACGGTTCTGCAATCAATTCCAACCTATATGATGTCGGTATTTCCATCGCCCAAAGGGATACTACAAAACATATGGACCATCCAAAGGGACTTCCTATGGCGAGGAGCGGAAACTAAGAAAAAATGGGCCATGGTGGCTTGGGAGAAGGTTTGCAAGCCGAAATGGAAAGGAAGACTGGGGCTACAAGATCCACAAGTAACCAACGAAGCCTATGGGGTGAAACTATGGTGGCGATGGGTTAAAGAAAATTATACCCCATGGGAAACCCTCTAGAAGGCCAAGTATGCCCCGGACATAAACGACCAAGACCGAATTCGTTTTATGGGCACCAGGGAGGGATAAAAAATATGGAACCTAGCATGGCGCAACAAGACCTGCGTCTAGACACGCAGCTTCTGGGAAGTAAGGAATGGTAAAACAGCCAGATTCTGGGAGGATGCCTGGCAACAAGAACCCGATACGGGAAATCTGGACAGGGAGGAACTCCAACAGGACATGATCGCGCAAGGCAAAACCAACGTCCACCACTATTGGAAGCAAGAAACAAATCGAAACAGATGGAGAATCTAGGATAATGTCAGCTCCCAAACTAGCGATCATACCACAACCATCGTGAAAGAGGTGGAAGAGAAAATGAGGAAACGAAAAATCGCAGTCTCGGATGAAGAAGACCAATTAAGATGGGGCCGAAAAAATGGCGGGGAATTCAATTTGAAGGAAGCTCAACATTATATCGGGGACCAAGACCAAGAAGACCCAACGCAACTATGGGATAAGCTCTGGAACAGCCCCTAGTGGCCAAAAATAAAAATCTTTAAATGGTTAGTACTTCACAACCGAATTCTAACCTGGGAAAACCTCAGGAAAAGGGGCTTCATAGGTTTGTCTCGGTGCCACCTCTTTCAAACCCAGGAAGAAACAACAAATCATCTCCTCGATGAATGTAGTTACACAGTAGAGATATGGGACTGGGTGGCAAGCATTTTTCAACAGTCCAATAGGACTTGAGGTAATATCTGTGCAACCATCAACAACTGGCATGAGAGTTACGACGAAAATGAAGAGGTGAACCTATGATGGACTCTCATTTCGAGGATGATCATATGGACAATATGGAAAGAAAGGAATCGACGCATTGTCAAGAATGAAAGCCTTCCGGAAGGTAAAATCAAAGAAAAAATAATCTCCATGACAAGAGAAACGGTGCAGAGCCGCAACTACAAAAAGAGAAATGCGCAACTCGCAGGACCAGAATCTAGAGTCCTAGAAGCTTTTCATCGAAAGGACGGGTGCAACCGTACACAAACAGGACGACCACCGCAACTCCAACTAGGTGAGCGCAACTGGACCGCCCCTCCAGCAGGGTCACTCAAGTTGAATTTTGACGGGGTGACAAAAGGAAACCCATGCATGACAGGAAAGGGTGGGGTTATCGGGGATAGTGGCGGAAACATAATCCGACTGTACGCCGGGATTATGGGAAAGTCAACTAACAACGTCATGGAATTCAGATCCCTAGAGACCGGACTCGAGATCCTAAGCTGAGAAAGGTTGAAAAACATAATCATGGAAGGGGACTCCACTCTAGTAATCAACACGGTGAAGAGACTCCAAAATGACACCAGAGTGGGTAAAGTTCAAAGACACTAGCGCTTGGCACACTCCCTGCAAAACATCCAGGAGTATCTGCAAAAGATGAACACAGTGGAGTTACATTGGGTACGCAGGTCAATGAATGGCCTGGCGGACAGAATCGCTAACAAAGGGGTTAACAAGAAAGGATCTGAGTTAGACACCACCTGGAGCAACATCCCAGATGGTCAATTCAGAACAGACTGTATAGAACTAGCTACAAAAGACCGTGACGGAAGCTTAAGTACAGAAGGTCACATCGAGAGGAGTGGTGCAAGGCCAATCGGTGGGCACGACGAATCCAGGCAGAATCTTCATGGCCAACACCCAATTACAAGTGACAATGCGGGATTTGACCACACAATAGATGGAGGTACGACCTCAAGTTCACATCAGTAGGAATAAGTGTAGGGTTAATGCAAGGGAAAGTACAAACAGGACTCAGCAGGCCATGAGTGATGTACGACAAAAGATGTTACCATGCACCAGTAGGGGCACACCCCTTCCAAGAATAGGTACGGTGAAGAGAAAAGTCGGTTACACAACAAGCAGGGGCAAGGGCCGACATAGGGATAAGGGACAGACTATCATGGTCACATATACTGAGACAAAGAAAAAGGATAGGAAGGACCACCTCTACGGGCAGACCATGATTGGAAGGACGAGCCTATAGCAGGAGAATTTCCATAAGAGGCAAAACACTAGGAATCGATGCAGTTGGACAAAGCGCAACAGAAGAAGCCGCCATAAAAATAAGGGTCCAGCAAGAAGGAACCCCTGGGTAGATAGGAACAGGAGGAGAATTCAGGGAAAGAACCGCCACAAGTTAGCCAAGATGGTGCATATGAAGAAAACGCACGTCAAAAGAAACACCCAGATGGATGAAAATCTGATAAGCCATAGGAAAATTCCAAGGATGGAGCAAGCAACCTGAGACACCATGGGCACTTTCCAGGCATCGATCGAACTGAAGGGTCAAGCGACCATCACCAGATGGGAGAAGGAAATCACTGCCAATCAAAAAGGAAAAGCCTAGGAGGAACTAAGATAGGAAGCGGACTGGATAACAGACCCAAGGACCAGGCAATCCAGGGAAACACTCTACCACAAGATGGTAGAGATGGCCTAGCGGACAAATATGTTAATAGGAAAAGTGAGCACAGAAAAGAAAGTTGCCAACATGAAGGGTAACAAGGCACAACATAAATTGCTAAAAGAAATCATGAGTCGCCTCATCATCCTAGATGCTAGTACAAAGCAAATTGCAGAGGACCAGAAGAATCAGAAGGAGAAGTTGGAGCGAATGGCTGCCCAATTCCACTTATACTTGCGCTACATCCATCATATGGACATCACACCTGCGGATGGGAATGGAGCACCATCCTGGATTAGGAATATCCACATGGTGGCCCAGTGGGAGTAGAGTAAGGACACGGCGAAAGATGGAAAGAAGAATCTCATAATCCTGGACTAGCGTCGGGTAGCAAATGATCAAGGAATATTATTGGGTCAGTCTTAATTGTTGTTTTGGTTTTTTTTGGTATTTTTATGGTAAGATTGTCAAAATTGAATATGACGGTACTGGACCGGTTTCCCAATGTGGCGGTCCAGCCATACCCCTATGATATCTCAAAGAATGCAACTCCGTAACCCCTGGTCTGGTTTCCTTTTTGGCAGACCAGGGAGCTCTGGTTTTTTGTATATTAGTTTTTCTTAGTAATACAGATACTCACACTCACTTACAAAAAAAAAGGTAAAATAATAGAATTCTCACCTCACCAATTTGTAATCAGGGATTTAAAATATCCTAAACATGTCTTATCAATTGAAATTGTTGATGATATACCAGGTTGTATATATTTGACAACTTTGTGTCATCATCTCTTCCATCCATTTTTATTGCTCGTGGCAACAACATGAACAAACTTTGGCATGAGTGATCTGGCCATCTAAACTATCACTAAGTGCAGTGACTATGTAATCAGAATATGGTGATTGGTCTTCCTCTCATTTCTTGCAGAGATGGTGTTTGTTCTAACTTTGTTCTCGACAAACATCATCAAGATAGTTGCAAGTGAAGTTTATTTATTAAAACTGAAGAGTGAAGTTTTTAACTAGTTTTTGGTCTACAAGGCCCTTATAGAAAAACAATATAGACATCAACTTTAGAAGTTAAGAACAAATAACAAAGGCAAATATGTTAACGATAAATTTACCACTTACTGCATTACACAAGCCATTCAGATGAGACATACTACTTCATATACACCACAACAAATGGTGTTGTCAAGAGAAAGAATACCACATTAAATTAAATGACAAATTGTATGATCCAATCTAAGGGATCAAGTCTCCTTTTTTGGTGAAAGCAATTAATTGCGTTAATCACATAGTAAATCACACTCCCACAGAGGCCTTAAAAAAGACATACTTCACCAAAAGAAGCATGGAGTAGCATTAAAACAAATGCAAGCCATTTCTGTCTATTTGGTAGTGAAGCACGAGCTTACATTCCAAATGATAAAAGGAAAACATTATAGCCTAAGAGTGAGAAGTACATTTTTGTGGATATTTTGAAGATGTAAAAGGTTATGTACTTCTTCAACCTCATTCAAATTAAATTATTATCACGAGATATGTCAAGTTTGATGAAGGTCTGTCGACCCACAAGCCATCTTCTGTGAATGTGTCATCTTCTATTCCCAACTTTTCTACTAATGATCCTATTCTTGTTCCTTCTTCTTCAGATGATGACAATGATGATGAAAATCCACCTCCACCTACTCACCTTCCTCTAGTTGGGTCCATTAAACACGAGCCTACACTAACATCATAGCTATCTAGATGGGTTCGTACAATAGGAGAAGTGGCTAGTGATATTGCCAATGATTCTTCAGATTAACATTGTACAAATTCAAGGTTCTGGTGAGCCTCCCCTCTTTTCGCTCAAGTTTCAAAGACTCGTGATCTAGAAACATTTGTAGAAACTTCTAGCAATCCACATTGGAACACAACAATGAATGACGAATATTGTTCCTTAATGGTGAACAATACTTGGGATCTTGTACCCCTTTCAAAAGGAAGAAAACTTGTTAGGTGGAAACATGTGTACAAAACTAAGTATGCATCAATGAAAGTGTTGAAGACACAAGGCTAGATTAGTTGCCAAAGGATTTTCTTAGGTAGAAGGTGTTATCACATGCTAATTTGCATTAATTTTTCCAAAGCATCTTGCCCTTGTGCTATCTTTCCACTCAAATTTTAAAACTTTTTCACCAACTCCGTTAAGATCCCATCACCAAAATCCTTCGCTCGATTGATCATCCAAAATAGTCATGTCCTCCATGAGTCAAAAATTGGAAAATATTCCAAACCTATACCTAGCCTTAATGCTTATCTAAATCCCTCAGTTCCATCACTTCATTCATTTTTACCCTTATTATCATATTCCCGTTGAAAATAAAAAATATTCCTTTTATTAAGCTTAAGCACCCTTATCCTATCCACAAAGTCATGTGATAATCCTCATATGCCCAAAGTTCTTAGAAAATGGAAAAAACGTTTATTATTATTAATATAAATATTTTTATATTAAAATATTTATATTAATATTTAATCCAATATTTAATTCATGACCTCACGTCAAATCATGGGCACGGATCTCAATTTTTAACATTGAAAATTCAAAGGGTGGATGGAGGGCGCACATACATTTTGGGGGTTGAAAGTAAACAGAGGTTAATTATTTGACGGCGGAACCGGTGGTTTTTGGTCGGGGAGAGTGTTTTTACGTGATGCATTTCGAGGGTAAAAGTGGTGTGGAGTAAAACCACTACTCCCAAGCCTGAAATAATAAATGCAACTATTTATCATATGGTTTATGTGTGGCATATTTTCCAGGAGTGTGTTTCAATAATAATTATGGAATTTCCAATAAATGAAATTCTTCCTCACAGTGAAAATGTTTTACAGAGGTAAAATTTAAATTTTACAAATTAAAGAGATTAATGTTCATTTCCATGAAAACAGAATTAAATGGGAAGATGCACGTGAGAGGAAGACTTGGATAATTTTTTATCCAAAGGTTTTACAAAAGTAAAAGAAGAATATTAAAAGTATTTTACCAAAACTGGTAACCAGGACATGGTTTTCAAA
Organism: Picea engelmannii; assembly: GCA_009831015.1. Lineage (NCBI taxonomy): Eukaryota > Viridiplantae > Streptophyta > Pinopsida > Pinales > Pinaceae > Picea > Picea engelmannii. Next base: position 38,726 of record ML790156.1, on the reverse strand, counting down.
ACGATGGGAAACAAACTAGTAAATGGTTTTCACAGTGAAACGATAGATTGGAAAAAACAAGACACAGTAAATGGTTTTCACAATGAAATGGTAAATTGGGCAAAACACGACATGGTTTTCAAAATCACAGGAAACAAGCAATAAATGGTTTTTCAAAACCACCGGCATGAATTAAAATATGGAAATTTAATTCTACAGGATAAAAAGTATTTGGGAATTATTTTTATTCAAATATATTATTCCCAAATATTTAAAGGAAAATATGGATAAATGGAACAGTTGGATCATGAAACGTTTTTCTCAAAAATGTCATTTGTAATCATTGTACTCAATTTTGGAAGCTGAAACGTTTCAGTTCAACCATTGTAATCGGTTTCTAACTAAAGGAACTTGAATTGTATAAGTATTAGAAGTTCCCAATGTATTAATGGTTTGTAGAAGTGCAAGGGCACAATTCTGGTTGTTCATAACTCTATTGTAATTTTTCTGGAGCTGAATGGAATACATATGCAAAATCTTTTGAAGTCTCTATGAAAAGATTCTAATGGTGGTGATATGAGTTTTGTCTCCTCTCCTTGTATGTATTTCATGTGTTCTTTAATTCCATTTGCATTTTATTCTATTTAAATTGGATAGTTGAAAGATCAAAATTCATCTTGTGATGCTCTCGGCTTAAGCAATTTAAACTGTGTAATTTTCTTCCTAACTAATTCAGAATTCATTTCAGTAATGCTTTGATGCAGTTACTTATTTTCTCCTTCTTCTTACACTCTGAATAAATACAATTTATAACTCAGATTCATCGCCTCATTTAGCCTTTACCCTCTGGAGAGTTCTATCGGCCAATCATTGTTTTCATTCACTTTCATATTTCAACTCCATAGCCCTAAGTGTCCCTCCCCTTCCTTGCCAACAAATTTATAAAACCCCCCCAAACAAACTAAATCTGGCCATCGATTGCCAAAGAAACACCAAGTGACATGAAAGAGCCCTCTCTGAGCTGAGCATGCTAGTACCCAGCTCTAAATTTGCTTTGTAGGTTACCTCTGTCGTTTGTTTTATTAGCCGAACAAATTTACAAAGTGTTAACAGAAGGGATTGACTATACTGTAACTTTTACCCTTGTAGCCAAAATGAATTCCATTTGCCTTATACTAGTTCTTGTTGTTAAATCCACTTTTTTGCATGGGGATTTCCAAGAAGAAATTTACATGGAACAACCTCCTTTCTATATTTAGAATGACTCTATCCTTGTTTACAACCTTAAGAAATCTCTCTATGGTCTTAAGCAAGCTCCTTGAGATTGGTATGCTAAAATGGATAGCTTTCTTCTTGACACCAACATTTTTAGATGTCATTTTGACCCTAATGTCTATACCAAGAAAGTGGTTAACCATATCACAATGCTTGTTCTTTTTGTTGATGACCTTATCTTTACTAGTACTAATCCCAAACTTTTAACCCATTTGAATCCAGTGTTAAGAAGAAATTTGAAATGATAAACTTAGGACATTTACATTATTTTCTTAGCCTCTAAGTATTGCAAACCATGTAAGGAATTTCCCTTTCCTAGTCCAAGTATGCATGAGACCTTCTTCTCTACTTTCACATGGAAGATTGTAAACTAGCCCAATATCCCTTCTAATCTGGAGTCAAACTTGTAACCGCGTGTACTACACCCGAAGTAGATGTCGCTTTACACTGTTAGTTGGTTGGTAGCCTTTTGTATTTGACTCATACCTATCCCAATATTTCCTTTGTTGTTGATCTTGTTGCCCAATATATACAAACACTCCATGAGAGCCATTGGAAAGTAGAAAAGAGGGTACTTTGGTATATCCTAGGTATAGTTCAACTTGGGATATATTACTTTTCATGGGGGACTCTTTTGTTGGTTGGTTTTACTGATTTCAATTAGGCTAGCAACCTCGATGATCATAAGTTTATTACAAGTCATGTTTTCAGTCTTGGTTTTGGATATGTCACCTGATCTTGTAAGAAGCAATGTGCCCTTGCTCTTTCCTTAGCAGAGTGTAATATTGAGCAACGGTTAGTGCAAGTCAAGAATCCCTTTATCTTCGATAAATCCTTTTAAAGTTTTGATTCTAGCAATAACATCTAATCACCCTTTGGTGTGATAATCAGAGTGCCATTCAACTCACTAGAGATCCAGTTCAACATCAACATAACAAACACATTGAAATACACATGCACTTAATTAAGAAGCTTCTTCAAGATCGTGTTCTCGAAGTGCTTTATTGTCCCTAGATAGATGTTCAAGTTGCTAACATTTTCACCCAGACTCTTACAGAAGCAACTTTTCCAAACTTTGATTTATGTCAGACATTCATGAAGTTTTCATTACGGGGGGATAGGATCTAATGCCTCCTTTCTTCTCCTATCATGTCACCTTTGTAAATCCTTCAATCCTATACCAAGTTGTGCTCAAGGAGGAAGTTAGGATATTTAGACACTCAATAGTTAGTTAAGATCAACTTGGTATAATGTGTCTTTGGGTAAATTGTGTTTCCTCAACGTGAATTTGTAATTATCTAATTTGTCAATCGTAATTATATTTTAGACATAAAGTTATCCTATGATTCATCTTTTCCTTGATGCTAATGATTATCGATACATGGCTTAGCACCCAATTGGTCGACGATCTCTATTTCAAGAGCATTGCAAGATACCAAATGTATAAAATATGCAGAACGGAAATAAAATGCTAGAAATGGTAGAATAACAGTAAAATATCCAGCATAATCTTCACAATACATAGAAATGATATACGAAATAGCAATAGAAAAGCACTTTGATTCAGAAAGCAATGTTCACAGGCCTCTTCGAGGGGGCAACCTCCAGTCGAGCAGCGCTCTATTACAATAATCTCCAAGCTAGGGTTTTCATACCCTCGACCCTTATTTATACTAAATATGTCTATTAAGAGA
>ML790156.1:0-33514 GCA_009831015.1 Picea engelmannii | reverse complement strand
GGACTGTTTCAGGAAAAGCTGGTGCTGAGAGAGTAGGCTGAGAACTTGATCCACATGAGTAAGATGGTCTATCCATGTCTTGCTATATATGAGGATATCATCAAAGAAAACTAAGACAAAATGACGGAGAAAAGGGCGGAAGACATGGTTCATTAGGCTCTGAAATGTGGAGGGGGTGTTACACAAACCAAAGGGCATGACCAAAAACTCGTAGTGGCCCTCATGAGTGCGAAAGTTCGTCTTGGGAATGTCAGACTCTTTCATACGTATCTGGTGATAGCCCGAGCGAAGATCAAGTTTGGTGAAGAATTGGGCGCCACTCAATTCATCCAGGAGGTCATCAATTACATGAATGGGAAATTTGTCTTTGATGGTTAGTTTGTTGAGAGCATGGAAGTCAGGACACATTCTCCAAGAACCTTCTTTCTTTAGTACCATGACGACCAGAGAGGATTAAGGGCTCATACTAGGACGGATGACTCCGGCAGTAAGGAGTTCCTGGACCATTTTTTCAATTTCATTCTTTTGTGCAAAGGGGTGGCGATATGGACGTATATTGGGGGGAAAGCTTCCTGGGACAAGGGGAATGGAATGATCATGGACACCGTAGGAAGGAGGGAGTCCTTGGGGAGTGGAAAAGACTATTTGATGTTTAGCAAGGAGAGCTTGGAGGTCTTGGGGCACGGGTGGGATCTATGTGGCTTGTATGGCGTGGAGTTGGGCTATGACCCCATAATGACCTTTTTTGAGCAATTTTTCCATGCGGTGAGAACTGATGACTTCAGGAGAACCCGCAGTGATGCCTTGAAATTTATGTTTGTGGCCTCCTTGGTCAAATTGCATGGTTAAGTTCTGAAATCCATGAGAATGGGACCCAAGGTTCTTAGCCATTCGGCACCCAACACAATGTCACAACCACCCATGTCAATAGCAAACATATGAGATTTGAGGTGATAGTCACCTATTTGGAGACACACATTTTCACAGCGCCCACCACATTTCATAGAACCACCATTGGCAATCATGATTTGGAAATTGTTGACAGCATGGATGTAGCAATGGGTTTCTTGGGAAATGCAGCGATGAATAAAATTATGGGTGCTGCCACTATCAACCAAGATGATGACCTTTCGGTGCTTGATGTAACCGATTAGCTTGAGGGTTTGGGGGGCAGAGAAGCCGGTGAGAGCATTGATGGAAATGATTGGTTCCACTTCGGGAGGGTCAGAGGGAGGGTTTATGTCAGGAATTTCTGGTGACTCGAGCATAAGGGGGGTGTCAACATCTTCTTCCTGAATATCCTCAGAGATGGCCATAAAGAGCTTTTTTTCCTTACATTTGTGACCTGGGAAATATTTTTCATCACAATTATAACAGAGGCCTTTGAGTTGGCGTTCAGCCATTTCAGCCCTGGTCAATTTTTGGATTTTAATGGGGCGGAGGGAGTAGTGGGGTTTACTGGTTTAGGGCGCGGGATAAAGGAAGGCTTACGGTTTTGAGAGGAAACAATTTGTTGTGCTTCTTTAGATTTTTTGGTAGCCTCCACCCAAGTCGTAGGTTGAGCCCTGAGGACATGGGCCTGAATCTCCTCCTTGAGGCCACTGATAAAACACTCTCGAAAGAAAGCATCAATCATGCCCTCTGTTCGAAAAGCCAGACGCTCAAATGCAGCTATGAAGTCTTCGACTGTGCCTAATTGCTTCAATTTTTTCAAACGACCCAAATGGTTGGTGTCAGTGTCAAAGCGTTCATAAAGCTCAGCAACAAATTGGGTCCAAGCAATATACCCTTGATGGGAAGTTTTTCTCCATTGCCACCATTGCCAGCGTTCTTGATCAAGATGGAGAACACCTTACCGGAGTTTGGCCAAATCATCTGTAATGTTGTAGAGAGAGAAATAATGTTCCATTTGTGTGACCCAACCAGTGGGGTCCGAGCCATCAAATTTGGTTACATCCACCCGCGGAAGGCGTATGTCCCTTTGAAAGTGATGGGGTTGAAAGGAATGGGAAGAAGTTTCACCTTCATTCTTTTTATGTGCCTCAGGAAAAGAGTCATCGGTAGAGAGCTTGAGTTTGGTGCAGAGTGATGCAAAGACAGATTCAAGCTAGGTGGTCAGTTCGTGTTTGAATTCCGCCATTGCGGACTGCACGGTTACATTTATGGATGCATTCATGGAGGCATCACGGGAGACAATAGTAGCACTGAGTTGTTGCACTTCGTGTTGGGTCTCAAGTAAACCGGATTGCAGGGTGTTGAAGCGAGACTCTAGTTCTTGGTTACGGGTATGGGCCATGATGATGGGTGAACTGAAAAGGGAGCGGGCGAGGTCAGAAATTTTTGCAGAAAAATGATATGGATGAAAGTGATAAGGGAGAAGAGATGAATCTAATGGAATAGTGAAGAATGTTGCAGTGCTGAAATCTCCAAATTCTGAACCAGAGAGTATTTACTTAGCAACTCGAACACAGATGTGTGTCAATAGATCTCGCCGGTTTAATTTGTTTATGTTCCCCAAGGGTTGGATATTCAAGGGTTCTACAGACAAGGGTTTGCTCTGTGCTATAGCTCTCTGATATATGTGCGGGGTCCAATAGTAGTACTCGGCCCAATATCTCAGGGAACTAACTAAGGAGGATAGACGGTACCCTTAGTCGTACTACCCGACTACCCAGGTACTAGAGAGTATCTTCCCGAGTGTTGTTCTCGGTGACACTATAGCAGTCTGGCGGTCGATGGGTTTATCTAAAGAGGGCTTAAAAAAATCTAGGTTGATCCGTACACAGGTGTTGTTTGATGCGCTACCACTCGAAGGGGTACCAACAGGGATTACAAGGGTGGCCAACAGATGTGCGCTTAAGAACCACTTGTATTTCCTGCGTGTATGAATCCCTCAACCGCGGGTTTATGCGCGTAACGACAGATCTCTGTGGCTTAAAGACGTCGGAATATGTCTCTACCCTGGAAAAAAAAAATACCCACAATTTCTGCCAAGGAAAGTGCTATGATACCACTTGCAAGATACCAAATGTATAAAATATGCAGAACGGAAATAAAATGCTAGAAATGGTAGAATAACAGTAAAATATCCAGCATAATCTTCACAATACACAGAAATGATATACAAAATAGCAATAGAAAAGCACTTTGATTCAGAAAGCAATGTTCACAGGCCTCTTCGAGGGGGCAACCTCCAGTCGAGCAACGCTCTGTTACAATAATCTCCAAGCTAGAGTTTTCATACCCTCGACCCTTATTTATACTAAATATGTCTATTAAGAGAAGCATCTAGAGGAAGATCCTTCTAGAAGCGGAAGCTTCTATTAGGTCTTCTTACATCTACCTTATTCTATTTTATTGAAAGGCCTTATTAATATTGACCTTTATTACATCTGAATACATTGATCTACCTATGTGCGGATTAGGACCTTAACAAGCATGGACAGTCATTTGTTGATGATTGATTGTGAGAGATTCAAATGTAAACTATTTTCCTTTTGCATTAATATATTGCCTCAAGTGGTTGCATTGGTTGTGGCCATGGACTGTTTTCCTCTTTGAGGGTTTTAACCACATAATGCATTGGTGCAACGATCTTTGATTTGTTTGTGTGAGAGATTTACTTAAGGTGTTTGAATTGTGTGGATATACCATGTTTATTGAACAATGAGGAGGGGCAGGGAGAAAAGCTAGTAGGGAGAGGGGGAAGACGAGAAACCACTACAAGGGGATGGTTTTGTAGGGTTAGGAATGACTAGGGGGAATGGGAAATTATTATGAGAGGGTGGGACTCCAAATTCTATGATGCGTTTGTTCCATTTTGGGTTCCCCTTCAACTTTTTCAAAGCTTAGGATAGGTCTTCCAGGGTTCCTGTAGTGCTAATGCAATGAGAGGAGGAGGAGGTTTGGGAGGCCAACTTTGGGATTAAAGGGGCTTTCCTAGTATATCCACCAAGTGATGCTTCATGATCCAGATTATTTTCGGCACAAAATGAGAGCAAAGATATAACACAGAAATATACAAAGATATTGTAAGAGAGCCAATAATATAACATATATATATCAGATATATAAAAAGAGGCACATATATACAGTAATATACAATTTCTATTAATGAGCGAAATGTACCAAACTGTAGAAATATAGAGTGAAAGATTCGATAGAATGGTGGCATCTTATCTATGAGAAGATATGTGATGGCTACTCTCATTCGCCAGAAGATGATTACAATGAGGCTGTAAAGGCCTTTTTTAACATAAAGAAAATCCAAAACCCTAACACTGGAAGATGAAAAGCCAACAATTTCGTGGACCCCGTTTTGGGTAGTTTGGTGTATCAACTTCCCGGGGGCGTAAATTTGGCATACGATCTTTGTTAGTGGTGCACGATAGCTCATTGGAAAGGTATCATCGAGGAGATTCATTTTGGGGGCTCAATCAGAGCCTTTAGCAATTATTGAGGTGCTTGATGCCAAAAAAACTTCATTTAGGCCCTCAAAATGGTCCCTGAAGTTTAGGAACCAAAAACTTGCTAAAAATAGTAAGTTGCTAGAAGACTGTTTTGTGCCAGTTGGAATAGGTGGGTGGCCACCGATATCCACCTGGATCAATCCTCCCTCCTTAGAAATCAATGGTCTCCATTGTGTTGAGTTCCCGAGGGAGAGGGGAAAGCGATTGCTGAATCTGAATCTTGGTGAGTTTCTTGCCTTACTGGAGAGGTTGCGTTGCTTGGTTTGTGGAAGGCTATCACGAACCAGTCGGGCTACATGAGATGATTGTGTGCAGAAGGAATCTTTTCTCTTTGCTGCAATCTTGTCGACCTACTTTTATTGGATAGAAGGTGCTTGGACCCAGGTTGTAGTTGTTGTAGTGTCCTTTTATTCACCCTTTGAACATATTGTGAATAAGTTGAATTTTGTAGTATGGGCTACTACCTTGCGACACTGTTTAGGTGGGACAGTAATTGGAACTACCTCTGGTATCATGTAGAGATGACCCCCTAGGGTAACAATGACACTACAAGGTCGAGACTCGTAGATAGCATGGCACTTCCACATATATGGCTGGCCCAAGAGAACATTACAAACATCTAGCAGGGCAACATCACATAATACCTCATCCTTAAAGGGATGGATGTCGTATGATAATCGACATTGCTAGCTGACACGGAGATTTCGTCCCTCATGAAGCCACCCGATGTTGTATGGTTACAGGTGTGGTGTTGTCGACAATTCCAACTGTTTGATGACCTTTGTTGAGATGAGGTTCTTCAGGCTTCCGCTATCAACAATAAAATGCAGCGGGGTTCCCTTCACCCACATATGTTAATGAAAAAAGTGTTCCCCCTCCTCAGGATATGTTAGTTCTTCTGGTTTAATTGTTGCGGTCGCGACAGTAGCAGTGGGGTCTGCGTCGATGATCTGTCTTCTTCCATTATTTTCTGAATCAAATTCTAAATCTGGATTTGAATCTTTTTCTTTGATCTCAACCACCAATGACAATTTTGAGCGACATTCATCAGTGTTGTGCCAGGGGATTTTGTAGAAATCGCACCACTTTCCAGTGTCTCTCTTCGTCTTCCCATGACCCTTCTTTTCTTGTGGTTTGGATTGTGTTGGAACACATATATTTTTCAAATACTCCAGATATTAAAGGATTGGAAGTCGCCTACCTTTTAAACAACAAAACGCTAACAATAAACCTCAAACATCAGATTTCTGAGTTTTGTAGATCTAACAGTCCAACATGTCGAAGCTCTAATTGCCCTGACATGCGAAATAGAGAAGTTGGGTTAAGCTTAATCATGATCATCGAAGCATTAAAAAGTGATTATCACTAATTTAATACATCGCGCCTTCGCGAGTCGGGAGTCACGCCTCGAGCAACCTTTGAATGTCTTGATATGTGAAGTTGCAAAAGTGACTTAAGATAAACCTGATTAATTACATGACTAATGATGATTAACGATAATTAATTTTCATCGTGACTTCGTGATTCGATAGTTTTGCCTTGAACAACAACTTACAACCCCGATACTCGAGGTCGCGAAATTTCCAAACTAATCGCAATTAATTAAAAACTTAAGCCTGATTAAAGTTAATTAATCAAATCGCAATTTCGCAAATTCGATGTTCATAGCTGGAGACTAAGAGTAAAATCACCCAACACCATGAATTCCGAAAAAAAAAAGATTAAGAACTAATCACAATTAATCAAAGGTTTAAGCTGGATTAATTAATATCTTAAGCAACCTTTTACCTTATAAAACTTAAGGGCGAAAATTAAATACTTATACGATTCTCCCAAGTCACGAAATATCAAGCATTTATGGCATTTATAAGCAGAGTAGAGAAATGATTGGAAATAATATCTTGCTTTATCTCCAGATCTTTCTATTAAAAGAATTAAACGTTGTGTCAGCGAGGACCCGTGCAGACTAGAGTGCTCAATGTGAAAGGATTTCTGTCATTAGTTCAATTTCATTCTAGTTTTCACAGAGTCGGCTTAGTGAGATAACCATTGTTTGTATTTTCATCCTCTCTAACAGGAAATATAATTTCTAGATTCTATATCATGGCTCCACGAAAAGCGCCCAAAACAAATGGTGAAATTTCATGCCAGAGTTCAGATATTCTTTTTGATAACTCGCCTAGAAACATCAACATAGTCAAAACATGGACACATGTTTTCAACACATTGCAATACAAGCTGGTAAACTGCCCAGACGACTTGAGCGACAACGAAAAAGAAGACTTGTATATCAAATACAAGGTTGTTGCTCAGTCAGAGATGCACAAGGTAGCAACAAGGTTGCGACTCTTTCCCTATTATGATATGATCAGATGGGCACTGGATCATGTAGATGTCTCGACTAGAACAATATTCAATTCTCAGAAGGTGGCTGTTGGGACATTTCGGTGGGAGCATCTACAGGCGATGTACAAATTGTCTCCCACACCAAAATTTACTTACAATGTCGAATTCTTAGAGAGTTTCAAAAAGAAAGAATGTGAGCAATTTGGAAAACGCTTATTTGACCTGATCAAGGATTGGTGCTCACACCCTGGAAAAGTTCAAAGTTGATTCTAATCGTATATACACAATCTCATCGTTACATCCACAGTTCATGTATATAGCGATGATGGTGTGCCAACTTTATGGGAAAGAGAATACTGCACATTTCTTTCTCCCGTGGGTACCACTTATCCACACAGTAGCAGAGGGATACTCTTTCGACTGGGCCAAAATGTTGTCAGACATTCTAGCCAGTCAAATTACAGAATATCATACACAAAAGGTGAGTGGGAAAGCAACTTCATTTTTCATGTCTGCTTACATTATGGACGCCATTTGCTTCATGACACCTTTTCCATTAATGAGTTGGAGCTGGACTCCAAATAATGCAGAGCCTATTCATGTGTACCACTCAAAACTCTGGAAAGATAAAGACAAAGACTTCGTCTATGAGATTTTCAACTGGGTAATGGTACCAATGCATGTCGTTATCTTCAGCCACCCACCTCCCAGGATTTCAAATCAAATCGTGGCCAACTTAGGCAGTGTGGAAAACTGGTACATAGAAGAACAATTCTCTTATATTAGGGTTTTTGGTTGTTCTATTCCCCCATATGCCCTGTTGTTATTCTTACCAGATAGGCTAGTATGTCACGAGGTTGCCAGGAAAACAATACTCGGTGAAATCAACAAAGAACTCAAAGGATTTCAGAAAAAGGTATGGCCATCTTTCGACTGGATTTCAATCATTCCAAAGTGGAGGCCACAACCTTAGAAGAAATGAAACTGGTAGACATTGAATTCAAGAAGCACAACTCTCATAAGGTCGTGGGTAACCACATGGCAAGTTGTGGTCTAAAAATATACAAGCACAAAGATTCTCCTCATGATGAGATTTTTCGAGGAGCGAGATCCTACTCAGAAGTCTTAAGTTGAGTTCGAGCTTTGTCACCCAAAGGGATGATCAAATTTTACAAATGTCAGGAACACCAGAGAAGTGGCCTCCCCAAAGTTTTGCAGGGCAAAGTCTCAACACCTCCAGGTATACAACAAACAGAAGCCAAAGGTTCAACGAACACAAGCCCTGGAAAACAAGAAACTCAAGGGAACACAGAGGAAACTGAGACCTCAAACCAGGAAACCGAGATCCCAAGCCAAGAAGAAAGACCCCCAGACACAGATACACCAGGTAAACAAGTCAAGGATCAAATAGAGATACCCTCAAAAGGGGTAGGAGACACACCCTTGTATACATCAAATGAACCAGTCACAGACGCTACCATGAAACAAACATCCACAGAAATCGACAGTCCCATTCCATTCATCACACCCTTACAATCTACCAAGGGGAACCCCGATGCAGGAACAATATTCAAAGAAGATCTAACACCTATCTTTGCAGAAGAGTTACCTCATAGCGATTTCTTTTTTAGCAAGAAAAGGAAATCCGTGGTGAAGTGAGAAATGCACCAAAGGGTGGGTGCAACGGCCAAAAGATACAAAGTATTAACTGATGGAGAAGCCTTAGAAGAAGTAGAATTTGCCGAAGAGGTAGCAGGAACATTGGGGGCTTATGCAAAAACCAACCAATATTCAGTCGGGACCTTGAAGGAATGGTTGAAACAAAAAGCCCCGATAATTAGCAAATTACAGACTCAGATAGCAGTTGTAGAGATGAATGCCAGAAATGAGGCATACAAAGACATTGAACAAGCCAGAGCAGTTGACCAACAGGAAATCGAACAGCTCAAATCCAATCTCAAGCAAATGCACCAGTCGACTCAAATAAGCCAAACATGGGTCAATCAACAAGAGGAGTTAATAAAATAGTTGCAATCCAAATTAAATTCTACTGAAAGCTAGGTCATAGATATAATGGTATTCCAAACTCAAGCCATGGAAATACGAAAGAAGATAGAAGTAGCTCAACAGGGTCTACTTTCTAAAGTAGAAATCATCCAGAATCATTTTCAGATGATAGATCAAGCATTAAATAATATCACCTTAAGAGAAAGAGGAGCTAAGGTATCTCGAGGTATCTTCCAGTAGGCTATTATATAATCAATGAAAGAGGAAATAGTCATCGCTTCCAGATTATCGATTCCAGGGCAAACCAGAGGTAACATCCTGCTAAAGGCATGGGAGCACAATATAGCAAAAAACAGAAAAATGGCTAAAGAGGTGAGAGATTCCTGTGAAGAAACATTTGGCCTGCTGAATAAAAAATTGTTAGATCTTGATAAGGAAAGTAGCTCTGGGACGTTGGGTAAAATCAACATAGCCAAACATCTGCTAGATATTAAGAAAAATATGGAAAGAGACCAAGTTGAGCTCTCTCAAATAAGACAGGTCGACATTGCTCACATAGATAAATGGTTAATAAAACCAAATCTACAACTATCGTCTATCATTATAGTAGATGGGAAAATAGGAGAAAGATTGCCACAGCTGGAAAAGAAGTGTTACATTTTCGAGGCAAATGACCAAACAAAACATTCCAAGTTGATAACTCAGTTGGTAGAAAGGTGTATCAATTGTATTGAACAGGGGAAAGGAAACACTTCTGGAGGCCAGTAATACAGTTGCTCATACTACCTTATTTTGGAGCTAGGAGACAAATAAAGGAAAACACCCTGCCATCATGAGAGAAGACAAGGGATAACGAAGTGAAGCGTTTCACCTTCTCATTTGTAACCGAAACCTTTAAAATGATAGAATTTCAAATGATTAAATCTTGTATAAATATACATTTTGAGAAAGGATCAAGGGGCTGCTTTTTGCCGGTTGTAAAGGAGAAAACTCTCTTTATTGAGAATTAATACAAATGCAGACCAGTGATTCTACATTTCGTCTATTCCGAGTTATGTGTTCTTCTGTCCTTACATATTACAACATACTTTCATATACATTTCTTTGATGAATGTTTTAATCACAATTTAGTAAAACATCTATTGTGATTATATTTCACTTAGTAGTTTGATAACAAACAGATTTTCCTCTGTATTCACTGTTAGCAAATACAAGACCTGCATGTTACTTAGATACTATATTTTATACTTCATTGAAGGTTACATCATTTCACTTTCTTCTTATGTTACAAAGTAAGATCCCTCAGTAATTGATGCCTTGCTTTGATTAGCAGCTTTATGTTTTCTTTCAATTCATTCAATATTTCAAATTTAACTCAGATGGGAGAAATAGCCTCTGAGCTGTTATAATATTAATTCGATTTAAAGAACTTTTTTCTTATAATTTCAGTGGTAAGAGGTGAACATTGAAACCTTTCATCATTTCCTGATGCATGACATTATACTTGAAGCCTTAGTATAAACTCAGGAACAACATCTTTTTGGCGTCGTTGCCGGGGACGGAGAAACGAAGTTATTTTTCCCTGGGAGAATGACATTTGTAAGTTTCTCCCTTTGATAGTGAACAAACATTGAATACATTATAAAGGCTAAGTTTTTATTATTCACGTGGTGACTCCACAATTAAATAAGCCAGCATCCGGTCGGAGGAATACCAGACAAAACCCAGATGATAAGCAGACCACGCCTGTTTCCGACTCTGAAAAAATACTAAAACCAAGAGGATTCCTTAAGCAAGTTACTGCGGTTTACCAACCTAAATCCACACATTCTAAGGCTAAGATTCCACTTGAACCGTTAACTCCGCAAGAAGTTTCCACCCAAATCCTTTTCGAAGAAACATCGACTAACACAGTTGAAGCTGAAACCATAAACCCTAAATTAGTTTTCCCTGAAATTAAAACTGAAGCTTATTCAACTACCTCTTGTGTAAGTCAAGGTAAGAAACCTATAGTAAATCCTGCTTTGATTGATATCCCATCTGCTCTCTAGCTAAATTTCCCAACCTCACAAAGTCTCGAAGAATATACCATACACTCGGATTCAACTCCTATAGGTTCTCCCATTTACATATCTTGCAAATCAGAAGAACCAAGTCCCGTATCTCGTTTCCCCCCTTTTTTAGTTTTTTCGTCTCCTGATAAACGGTTCTCAGAACCTTTCTCACTTCATCTCGAAGAGGCTAAAGGATCGCTATACATCTTTGAAAACCCTCTTTATAACTTACCAGTTTCCTCTCCTAGAATATCCATGGCTGCTGTCGGAGGAGGAGGAGTGGGTGGTCAAGGGCCACCCCCACCCCCCATAATTTTCGCCAAAGTAGCTGCCAGATACACTCCTTTGGTCCTCCCAATGCCCCTTCATGATTTACCTGAAAACTACATGAAAAACCTACCTAAGTTTACAGGAGAAGGAGACCTAACCGTAACCGAACATATAAATTTCTTTGAAAAATTCGCAAATATTCTTAGTCTCGAGCACGAAGATGTGTATTCACGATTGCTTGTTCAAACCTTCAAAGGACAGGTGAGAACCTGGTTTCGAGGTTTGGTTCCAGGTTCGATAAGATCCTATGATGAGTTAGAAAACTCTTTTCTTAGACAATGGGGTGAGAGAAAGGATCACCTATATTACTTAACTAAGTTTGGAGCTTTAAGGAAGAAAAATTTGGAAACTAATATTGAATTCATTCAGAGATTTAATAAATTATATAACAAGATCCCAGTTGAAGTTAAACCTTCCCAGCCTGCAGCCAAGGTAACTTTTGCAGGAGCTTTCGAACCCAATTTTGCACTATTATTGAGAGAAAGGAGAGCTGTCGAACTTACCCGAATGCAAGATGATGTCGTAGAGATTGAGTCAAATATGATGGCTTCTGGAAAATTAAAAGCGAAGGTGGAAATGGGAAACAAAGAGACTAAATGATTTAGGGAACAAGCAGGACCTTCCGGAGGTGGGATGTTCACAGACGATAAGATGGATGATATGGCAAAGATAATCAAAGAACTATCAAATAAAATTTCAAAGATGGAACTAGATCAATCTAAAGCAGATCAGTTCGTTAGGAGAGAATTCAGGAGGAATCCTAATCCCCAAATACAACAAAGACAGATTAAAAGTGAAGATCAAAAAGTTCAGACTCCTTTGAAAAACAAAAAATTTATAGGAGGAAATGACGTGCAAGAATTTGAGGATTTAGAAGACGATATGAATAATCACAGTGATGATTGCCAACAACCTCATTTGACTAGACAAGATTATGAGAGGTCTTTAAATATAGAACATCGACCTAATGAGGATGGCAACATAAATAATACAGAAGATTCTGCTTGCTAAGGGATCTTCGATACTATAATGGTCGAGCTCCAACATAAGTATAATCTAAGGTCTAAAACTAAAAATGTAGCAACTACCCAACCAAAGAAAATCCTACCGAGAGGCGAAGTATATGAGCCAGCTCGAAAAGAGACTGAAATACATAACACTAAAATAAAAGGAGCTGAGATCCAAACAGGGAAAACTAAGACAGTCGAAACACATACAACAGAAACAAAAACAACTGAAAATAAAGCAATGCAAACCAATAAATCAGAAAAGAAGGAGACCGAAGTCCCAATTAGAGAAACCGATAAGATTATAGGAGGTTTCAACCTAGAAAATGAGATTAACAAAATCAAGATATCGATACCTCTAGTTGAACTGACAAAGAACCTTGTTTACCGAAAGCAAATCACCAAAATGATAAATTTTTCAGATGTGGAAATTCAGGCTGACGTTATAAATTTGAAAGATGATAAGCCTAATATAATTTTTGGTCTGCATTTCGAAGGTGCTAGAGATACCGTCACTCCTTTCTACATTACACTAAATGTGCATGATCGTTTGCTACATAATTGCATGCTAGATTCAGGAGCCTCACATAACGTGATGCCCAAGGCTATTATGGATAGACTTGGTCTCGAAATTACCAAGCCATACGGAGACCTGTATTGATTTGATTCGAGAAACGTTAAATGTATGGGCATGATCAAAGACTTAGAGGTAAATCTTGCACAGATTCTAGTAAAAAGTGTTCTGATGGATGTAGTTATTGTTGATATACCTCTGAAGTATGGTTTGTTATTATCCAGGTCTTGGAGTGCTAAGCTTGGAGGATCCCTTTAGCTGGACATGACCTACGCCACGATTCCCATCTTTGGTGGACAGTTCACCCGATTATACCGGGAAACACGACTGGCATATACAGTGAGTGATCCACGTAATCCTAATAATTACCTTGTTTATGTTGTTGATCAAGATCTAGGAAATTGTATTTTATCAATTGATGATGATGTAGATGAATGTACAGAAGAAATTTGTACAGAGAAAAATAAAATAGAAAAAATAAATGAAAGTGTATATAGTACTGGAATTTGGAAAATGTATTTCGATGGTGCTTTGTCATGTGAAGGAGCAGGTGCAGGAGTACTTTTTGTAGCACCTGCAGATGAGTTTATTATTCCTTTCTCTTACAGACTACAGTGGGACATAGATTACATGAATAATGTATGCGAGTATGAAGCCCTGGTCTTGGGATTAGAAGCTGCCAAGAAGTTGAACATAAAAAACTTGGAAGTCTATGGAGACGCGGAATCAACTATGAAGTAAGTAAATCAGCAGTACCGGGCCAAGCACCCGAGATTGAGATCTTATAGAAATTGTGCCTGGGATTTGATGGAAATTTTTTTCTCATCAGTTAAAGTTCATTACATTCCCCATACAGAAAATCTATTGGCCAATTCATTAGCCAAAGAAGCCTCGACTTTCGTACCTCCTACAGCTTTCAAACTAAAGTATCACATAGATATGAGGCACAAACCCTCCATACCGAAAAATATACAACATTGGCAGGTGTTCGAAGATGATGAACAGATCAGAAAATTCCTTGAAATGGTGGAAGACTTTACTGAAACGCACATTGACCAGGAAAACCAGAACGACCATGCTTGGATTATGCAAGAAGGGGAGGACCCTCAAGAGTTACAAGAAAAGATTGTGAATCATTGCATGTTAGTACTAAAAAACAACCAAATCCCTAAAGGTCTAATCCCTCTAGAAAGATTATTCAACCCCAATGACATACCATTAAAATCTACCTTGCAACCTCAGCCAAAAGAAGTCGAAGATTGCGATATAGGCACTAAAGAAAAGCCTAGAATAATAAAAATATCAAAGTATATTCCTCCTGAGATGAAAGGTAAGTATGCATATTTACGATAACAAATATAACTACGGTTTTTTTGGAGGGATCGTGAGAAAAACCCTAGCGTGCCGAAGAACCAGGCTCGCGTCTGTATGCTGAGTACTCTGACATCAACACACTGCTACCCGCACTGCAGCTCTGCAGTTCTGACCCTCTCGAGATTCCTGCTCCACTCACAATGAGCACGGGAGAGGGGGGGAAACCCCCCTCGTACAACGACATAGCCGCAAACGACAGATCTGGTACCCGAGCCAAGCAGCCCGCCTTTGAGCCACCTGTGCATCTGCGGGAGCAGCTTTTCAACCAGGAACAAAGTCTTGGCAAAGAAATGGAACTCGAACCCAGCACATCCCAACCGCAACCTTCCAAAAACTGGCTGCCAGGTAAGTGTATTCCTCAAATGGAAAAACCTC
Organism: Picea engelmannii; assembly: GCA_009831015.1. Lineage (NCBI taxonomy): Eukaryota > Viridiplantae > Streptophyta > Pinopsida > Pinales > Pinaceae > Picea > Picea engelmannii. The sequence goes on along the minus strand of ML790156.1, from coordinate 18,978 downwards.
CTCTTTATCGCATCAAATCAACAAGGGTGGGGGAACACACCCAGTTTATGATGGACCACGCATTAATAGGTAAATTCCTGGGGTTATGGCCTACCGAGAAAGACCTCACTCGCTGGATAAAGGACTGGTGGAACCCCAAGGGGGATTATGAAGTACAGCTTAGCTCTAAGGGCTTTTTCACTATTATCCTGTACAACCTAGAAGACAAGGATAGAATATTCGACAACGGACCATACTTTTACAACTCAACCAGCTTATTCTTAAGGTTCTGGACTGACAGGTTTAGTCCAGAGCAAGAAGACTTTTCAAGAGCCCCGGTATGGATAAGGTTGTACTCCTTTCCCCAGGAATTTTGGCTGGAAGAAATACTGATGGGTATAGGAAATACGGTGGGTCAATACGTCAAAGCCTCAGAAGCCACGAAAATAAGGAAATACACTTCATATGCTCGTATCTGCATCTACATGGATATCTCGAAAGCTCTGCCAGGATCCATTACACTGGAATACCGGGATGAGGATTGGAACCAGACTATTGACTATGAACACATACCCTTTCGAGGCAGGAAGTGCCACGAGCACGACCACTTGTTCAGAGATTGCCCTTTGAACGCCTCAGCTCCTAAACCAGCTGAAGCTAAACAGAAGGACGACTTTTTCAATGTCACAGGAAGGAGAAAGAACACGCAAAAGAAACAGAACCAGAGCTCAGCCCCGAAGGCCTCTACCAAAAATTCCTTTGAGACTCTCAACCAGGTCCAGAAAGAAGCGGAATCACAAAACCACATCCAAGATTCAACACAGGCGAAAGGAAAAAGCACTGAAACACCACTTCCAGCGTATGCAAAGGCAACCAGCCAGTCAACACACTCCGGCAGGGATGAAGACACTAATATGATCATTGATGAAACGGATCAAGCAGAAATAGACTTAGAAAAATTGGAGGAAGCCCTCAATCAAAAGGATCTGCAACATATTCCAGTAGAACAACTCAGCAAAGTGCACAAGGTATTCACCGACTCCACGACAGGGTCCACAGCTAGGCTGGGCATCTCGTCAGATCCCAACCCTGAACCCAAAAAATCCACCAAGGAAAGCAAGAGACGCGGACGCAAACCAGCTCAGCAACTCATAAGGGAGGCAAGGCACCTAATGATCAATTCAGGCCAGATACAGAGGCTTTCAGAGGGATATCTTCACCCCCCTCCCACCATCCTCATGATGAAGACAATATCTTGGAACATTAGAGGTCTTAATGGAAGATCCAAGTAGAGGATCATCCGGGAATGTATTAAGACAGAAAATCCAGATATATTATTTCTACAGGAAACCAAGTGTGCAGGAAGGGAGGCGGAAAATATTCTTAGGAGCAGCTGGAGAGATGGGGATTTCTTCTATCAGGACTCTGTAGGCGCGGCCGGAGGATTGGCTATCCTCTGGAACCCGCAAATGGTTACTCTGACTCACCCCTTCTCCACAAAAGACACTCTAACAACTTACTTCAGAGTTACAGCCTCCTCCAAGGAAGGGGCCATCACCAATGTCTATGGCCTGCATTCTATCCAAGATAAGGAGAGTTTTATACAAAACCTTCACTATGTTCAAACCCTACTACATACACCGCACTGGATCATTGGAGGCGACTTCAACATGATCCTAACGCTGGAGGAGAAAACTGGAGGCATCAAGAGGTTGGAACAGGACAGTGGCATGTTTAAAACCCTAATAGAGCAATTAAATATGGTTGACATGGAAACAAGAAATGGAATTTTTACCTAGTCCAATAGAAGAATAGGGAACCAGCATGTGGCATGTAGGCTGGATCGCTTTCTAGTGACAGAAGCACTCCTTGAAAGCGACCAGGCATTGGAAGCAAACATCATACCCAAATCAGGGTCGAACCACTGGCCCATAGTCTTTTGTTTGGACCCGGGTCTCCCCATTAGGCCCAAACCCTTCCGCTTTGAAAAGTTTTGGCTGACTCACCCAGAGTTCAACCAGCTGGCACACACATGGTGGGCCCAAGCTGAACCTGACCATGGCACCCATATGTACAAGCTCCAACAGCGCTTCAAGAATTTCAAAATACTCATAAAAAAGTGGAACAAGTCTAACTTTGGAAATATTCTCCTCGGGAAGAGGGAAATTGAAAGCCAACTCGAAGAACTTCAACGCACACTCATAACAGGGAACCGAACACAGATCCTGGCAAAGGAAGAGGAAGGACTACTGATGGAGTTAGAAACATGCAGAGAACAAGAAGAGATACTCTGGAGGCAAAAGTCCAGAGTCCAGTGGTTAAAAGAAGGAGAGCGCAATACAAAATTCTTCCATAGGGCGATGACGCATCGCAGACATATTAACCGTATTACCCAGCTGGAGGATGAGCAGGGAACCCCGATAAGAGACCATGATAAAATAGTGGAAGCACTCACTTCATTCTACCAAGATCTCCTAACAGAGACCAATACAAACAGGGAAGAAGCTATCCAAAAAGTCACTCGAAATATACCCAGGATGATCAGTTCTGAACAGAATACAACACTGACAAGGCCAATCACTCAGTCTGAGGTGGATTTAGCAGCAAAGGATATGTCGCTAGGCAAGGCTCCCGGCCCTGATGGATTCACAACGGACTTCTTCCACCACTGCTGGGACATGATCAAGGAAGATGTATGGCTGGCTGTAGAAGAATCTAGAACATCCGGCCAAGTTCTCTCAGCTTTAAATGCAACCTTTATTACTCTCATCCCCAAGGAGGAACGCGCCACTCATCCGAAGCATTTCAGACCAATCTCCCTCTGCAATGTCATTTATAAAATAATCACAAAGGTCATTGCTAATCGCCTCAAGCCGATCTTGCCGACTATCATCTCTAATGAACAATCTGGATATGTGGAGGGTAGACAAATAATGGACAGCGTCATACTGGCCAATGAGATCATCCACTCTCTAAAAACAAGCAAAATACCAGGTATGCTCATCAAACTCGACCTCTCAAAAGCTTTTGATAGATTAAGTTGGCAGTATTTGAGGTCGGTTCTGGAATCCTTCGGTTTCTCCAATCAGTGGGTTGATTGGATTCTCAAGCTCACCTCTTCTTCCTTCTTTTCAATCCTGGTAAATGGCACTCCCTCCCGACCTTTTCGCTCAACTAGGGGCATCAGACAAGGAGATCCCCTTTCCCCTTTTCTCTTTGTTATCATGGCGGAGGGCCTTGGACGTTATCTCAAAGCGGCGGTCCTGGAAGGCTCACTCACTAGACTGCCACTTCACAACCTTCACCCAGCACCCTCACACAGCCAGTTTGTTGATGATACACTCCTCATGAATACCCCCACGGTCAGAGAAGCCACCAAGCTCAACGCAATCCTCTCCGACTTCTCGGACGCCTCTGGCATGCTGCTTAACCTAGACAAATCCAAGATTTATTTTTTTAATACACCTGTTACTGTCCAGACTCACCTCTCAGAGCTTCTTGGCATTGCTAGAAGCTCCCTACCCTCCACTTATTTAGGCATTCCTTTAACTGGAGAATCCGCAAAATCCATCTCTTGGGACAGCTTGCTATTGTCCATTTCAAACAGGCTAAATAACTGGACCTTCAGACCTCTGAACATTGCTGCTAGACTAGTTTTGCTCAAGTCAGTTCTTCAAGCTCTTCCCACCTATCTTTTCACCGCTCTGGCCGCACCCACCTCGGTCATCAAGGCGATCAGGAGCCTTCAACGTAATTTCCTGTGGAAGGGAAGCCAAAACAATAGGAAATGGGCTCTGGTCGGATGGGACAAACTCTGTAAACCCAAAAAGCAAGGAGGGCTGGGTATCCGAGACCCGGGGAAGATGAACCAAGTTATGGGTGCCAAGATGTGGTGGAGATGGCTGCAACACCCACAAGAATTATGGGCAAAGATGTGGAAGCAAAAGTATGCCCCAAATTCTCAATCCAACCAGTTAATAAGATTTAATGAACAGCTGCATGGATCCAACATTTGGAACACAGCATGGTGAAACCGCTCCCTGATACAGCAACACGCCTTCTGGGAAATAAGGAATGGTGAGAGTGCACTCTTCTGGCCGGACTCATGGCAAAAACTACCCCCTCTCGATGATTTGGAAAGCCTCCATACAGTCAAGATAAAACTACAGCAAAGCAGCTTCACAAAGGTCAAGGATTACTGGATTCCATCGCAAGAAAGACAACCCTGGAGGAAATGGAAAACCAGTAGAACAGAGCTACAGTTAGTGGAGGAGATTGACCTGCTACCGTGGCAGGAATGCTTGCAGAATCGGAAAATTCCAAGTAAAGACGGACCGAATATTCTCAGATGGGGACACTCCACTTCTGGTATTTTCTCGGTCAAAGAGGCCTACCACTTACAAGGAAATCCTACAAGCCAGGCCCCCAAAACAATCTGGAGCAGAGTCTGGCAGCCTTTTCTCTGGCCCAAAGTCTCCCTCTTTCTTTGGCTCACAGCGCAGAACCGCATCCTAACTTGGGACAACCTCCGCAAGAGGGGCTTCATAGGTCCCTCAAGGTGTTCCCTCTGTCAGCAGAACGAGGAAACCTCGGAACACCTTCTCAACAACTTCCATTACAGTCAACAGATCTGGGACTGGGGAGCCCAAACCATGCGGCGCTCCCAGAGGAATCGTGGCAGCATAAAGGAAACTCTAGTTAACTGGGAAACTATTTCCTTCCATAATCCAATCCTTCAACGTATCTGGCAACTGCTCCCGGGATTCACGCTTTGGTCAATTTGGAAAGAAAGAAACAAGAGAATCTTCAACTCTAGACAAGCCCCCCCTACCACCACTTGGGGCAGAGTTAAACAACTCATCCGTGAAACTATTCTCAACAAGTCCTGGACACAGGAAGACACACATTGTAGGCCCGAGGAAAAAACCATTTTGGAAGGATGGAACTTGCAATTGCGTATGGAGACACAGGGGAAGCTCAAATTTGGGAAAAGCAACAGTTCTACAATTTGGACTCCACCCCCACCTGATTTTTTCAAGCTCAACTTCGATGGAGCCTCCAGGGGCAATCCTGGACCTGCTGGTTTCGGAGTCGTCCTTCGAAATAATTTGGGCAAGATTATTTACACAATTGTTGGCTTTCTGGGTGAAAATACAAACAACGTGGCGGAGCTTACAAGTCTTGTAAGGGGTCTAAAAACAGTGGTTCAACAGCGGTATCATCAGCTGGTCATTGAAGGAGACTCCCAAGTAATCATTCAGCTCATTTCCAAAATCCTTCACGGCAAACCCCCCTGGCGCATCTCCCCCAGCTGGAGACTCTCTGGTCTTCTGGAGGAGTTTGGGGATCTCATCAACCCCAACCTCACCCTAATACCCTCTCATGTTAAGCGAGAGGCCAATAAGGTTGCGGATCACCTGGCGAATACAGGGATTGATGTCAAAGCAGATCTAATTTTTTGGCAGGCACATAGCTCTGAAGAAACGAGTTTATCCAGGCACTGCAAAGACCTTGCATGCAGAGACTGTCCAGCCCCGGATGGGGTGACACGGAGCTACAGGGAGACAGGTGGATCCGCACCCAGCCCTGGCATAAATGCCGACGGCCGCCACCCACATGCATGACATAACGATGGGGGACGACCATCGCAGCAGTTTAAGGATGGAGGGACTTTTCCCTCGAGCGATAAGGTACGAGTTTTATGGCTTAGTAATGGCGATGGTTATTTGCGAGGGGATGGCCTCGGCTCCGGCTCATTCCGTTTACAACTTGCTCAGCAAGTGCAGGTCTGCACCTGCCAAGGCCTTGTTCATAGCCCGAGTGCTCTGGTGTTGGGCATTGACCGTGCACTTGGCATTCCGGCACTCTGTTCTCTTGCTATATTTCTTGCTGCATTCAACGCGTCTGGGCTCGATTGCACGCAATTCACCCCTGCAACTGTTCTTCTGCTCGCACCAGCAATTGCCTTGCGCCCTCTCCATGGTTCGAAAAAGAGGCAAGCCTCGTCGTGGCTCAGCTTGGGAGGCGCAGAAGGCGCAGCGACTTCGTAAGGAACAACTTGAAAGGGCCCTAGCTCTTGCGACATCTATGCTCCGGACGAACGCCCGAGCAGAGAAACGGGCTCGGCTAGCCACCATTGCTGAGTCTGGTGCTGGGTGCAGCCGGAATGTCAAGGAGAAAACGTCGGGTGCGAGGCAGGAGAAAGCGCCGGAAGCAAGGCAGAAGGAGGGAATTGAGGAGGAGTTTCCCCCCTGCATTATGGAGGAAATCCCGTTTATGGAGGAACTGGCGACTATGGAGTTCACCCGAGTGGTAACCAAGAGTGAGGACTGCAAGCCCACTCCGACACTGATCGATTACATCCCCGGTTGTCTCGTGGAGGAAATACCCTGGCCTGGTAACGAAAATTGTAGTTGCCATAATGTGAGCATGAAGGTTGCAGAAGGTGCAGTGGAACAACGGCTGTTAGAAGCGGGTTCTGGAGCGACGGTGGACGAGGGTGGCAGCGTGCATGGCTCACTCATCCGGGATGAACACCTAGCTCTCATCTTCGACCTCCGGGGACACTTGGCGGATTTGGAGTATCGGGCCCTCTGCATGGGTCAGAGAATGGACATGTTACTCGATGCATTCTCCAACGCACAAACCAAACGGAAATGTCCACTATGCTCACAAGCTTATGCCATCCTGGCTAGGACCACGCGGCAGAAGGGCGAGGATGACAGGTCACCAGACACCTAGGTTTTTATATTCTCTTGGTTTTTAGTTTTTATGTTACTGTTTTATATGAACTTAGACCAAAGGCATCTGTCCTGGTTTCCTCCGGGCAGGACAGATGCCAATATGTCTTTATGTTTTATAATGCTATTGCTACTCACTCCCTATACTTGCTGGTTTCCGAAAATCGGCAGCATTTTGGGTGATACTCTTTTGTATAACTCTGTACAACTTTTTTTGTCTATCTAATATATCAGGATCCACACTTTTTTATTTAAAAAAAAAAGTATCCAGATTTACTCAAGAAATATAAAGATGTTTTTGCTTGGTCTTATGATGAGCTGAGAACTTATGACACCACTGTGATCGAACACAAGATTCCTTTAAAGCCAGGTGTTAAACCTTTCAGACAGAAGCTCGGACAAATCAATCCCATATTATTGCATGTGGTCGAAAAAGAAGTAAAAAAGCTCTTGGATGCTAAAATAATTGTACCACTTAGGTACTCTGAGTGGGTAGCTAACCTGGTCCCAGTTAGGAAAAAGAGCGGAGAAATCAGACTGTGTGTAGATTTTAGAAATCTAAATAAATCATCTCTCAAAGAAAATTATCCGCTACCCAAAATGGATCGTGTTTTAGAAAAAGTGGTCGAAGCAAATAAAATGTCAATGATCGACGGTTTTTCGAGTTACAATCAGATTGTTGTCAACAAAGATGATAAAGAAAAAACTCTGTTCACCACCCCATGGGGTACATTTATGTATGAAAAAATGCCATTTGGTTTGATGAATGCAGGTGCTACTTTCCAGCGAGCTATGGACATCACCTTCGTCGACGAAAGAGATAAATTCGTTATTATTTATCTTGATGATCTGACCGTTTTTTCCAAATCTGACGAAGATCATCTGATACACCTCAAGCAGACGTTCGAGAAATGTCGTAAATTTGGTTTTTCTTTAAATCCCAAGAAATATCACTTTGAAATGCAAGAAGGTAAACTCTTGGGCCATATTGTATCTCGGGACGGAATTAAAATTGATCCTAAAAGGGTCGAAGCTATAGACATTATAAATATTCTTAGAAATGTAAAAGAAATTCAGTGATTTTTAGGGAAAATAATTTTTTTGAGAAGATTTATCCCGAACTTTGCTGAAATCGTGAAATTGATCACAGATATGCTTAAGAAGAACAACGAAGTTAAATGGACGGCCGAAGCTAAAGCATTGTTTGCACACATCAAGAAAATTATAGGTGAAGCACTTGTACTGGCAAGCCCTGATTATCTGAAAGAATTTTTTATCTTCTCGTTTGCATCCGAACACACAATTGTGGCGTTACTCCTCCAGAAGAACGAAGAAGGTTTCAAGCAACCAATAACATTCTTCAATAAAAGCCTTAGAGACGGAGAGTTGAGGTACGACATAATGGAAAAGTAGGCATATGCTATGGTGAAGGCACTAAAGGCTTTCAGAACCTATGTATTACACTCCAAGATAATTGCATATGTACCTACCAGTTCCATTAAGGACATTTTGGTTTAGCCTGATAGTGACGGGAAGAGGGGTCGATGGCTTGTTAAAATCCAAGAATTTGATCTGGAGGTGAAACCGAAAAATCTCGTAAAAGGACAGGGTTTGGCTAAGCTACTAGCCGAATCAAATTTCAGAGCGCTTGGAATAAATAACCTACAATAGTACGAAGGATATTTGGACATAGACGAATTCGACGACCAGATAGCTACAATCAGAATTGAAGAGAAGTTTGCATCTTCGGATTGGTATAAAAATATAGTATCTTATCTTCTGACTCTGAAATGCCCAAGCGATATGACTCCATCGAAAACTAGAACGTTGAAATTGCATACGGTAAAGTATTGTATCTCAGAAAGCCAATTGTATTGGAAAGACCCTCTAGGCTTTCTACTAGTTTGTTTAGTAGAATTAGAAACAAAAAGAGTCATAAATGAATTTCACGAGGGAGTGTGCGGAGGACATCATGCATGGAGAGCAACAGCTTATAAAATCCTGAGAGTAGGATATTATTGGCTTAAATTATTTGCAGATGTGAATGCCAAAGCCAGAGCCTGTAACTCTTCCCAATTATTTTCAGGCAAATAGAAACTTCCAGCGTTACCTTTGGTCCTGGTTAAAACAAAAGCCTCGTTTCAACAATGGGGGTTGGATTTTATAGGCGAAATAAATCCACATTCCAGTGCGCAACATAGATGGATTCTGACCGCTACAAATTATTTCAACAAATGGGTAGAAGCTATCCTGACCAGAAAAGCGACAGATTCAATGGTGATAAATTTCTTGGAAGAAAATATTATCTAGATTTGGCTGTCCCCGAAAGATAGTTACAGATAATGCCCAGGCATTCAAATCTATGGCAATGGTTAGCTTTTGCCAAAAATACAATATTATACTGGTCCATTCTACGACGAACTACCCTCAAGGCAACGAATTAGTTGAATCATCAAACAAAAGCTTAATCACCATAATTAAGAAGGTGTTGAACGGAAATAAGAAAGCCTGGCATGTGCATTTGAAATATGCTTTGTGGGAAAATCGGATAGGCACCAAGAAATCGATCGGTACTTCTCCATTTCAAATGGTATACGGGACTGACGTAGTATAACCCATAAATTTGGCTCTACCTGTAATGAAACTTTGGAAAGATGAAAAAGAAGAACCAAATCATGTCACAAGAAGAATAAATCAATTGATCGAAGTTCAGCAAAATAGGGTTGAAGTGGATGAAAAACTTCAGAAATATTAATACAACATGAAGGCCTTGTTTGATCATAAGGCTAAAGATAGGGAATTCCTCCCTGGCGACTTAGTTTTGAAATGGGACGCTAGGAAAGAAGACTCGACAAAACATGGCAAATTCGATCATATCTGGTATGGACCATTCAAAGTTACAGCTTCTAAAGGGAAGAACTCATTTCTACTAGAAAATCTGGACGGTAAAATCCTCAACGCCCCTATCAACGGGCGTTATCTGAAGCAATTTATGCAATAAACAATTTCCAAAATACCATTGTATATACCGGTTTGTGTTTTTCGCTTTTTACAATTTTTTGGTAAGTTTTACTTCCACCGCAAATAAAACATGTTAGTGATTTCATAGAAAAGGAAATATAAAATAGTTAACACATTGAACTCTGTGACTCTTAAAACCCTCACACTTTTCATGTTGTCTTCGTGCAGGATTTTTGTCTACAGCTCAAACATCAAAAAGAAGAAAAACCAACGGTCGTATATCAGAAAATTGATTGTCCTGAAACAGGTGATAAATAAATAATTTACTTAGATGAGGATGAAGTGGTAAATCAAAGGTATGAGTCTATGAATTGTTTCGATTTCCAAAGAATATCACCTGGTGCAACAATGGTCTCGTATGTATAAAGACACTCGTCTGATTTATTATCAGAAGAACGAAATTTTATCATAGATTATAAAAGGTTCCTCTAGATAAGATAAAAACGATTAAAATAAACCAGAAAAGAAGAAATAAAGCGACCTCAAAGAAAAAGGTTCCAAGAATCAGGTTTGCATTATAAACAACTACGTTTACGAAATCCAAAACCTCCTTTTGTCACCCTGTTCAAATTTTTGTGTAGTCTCCCTTGACTCCAAACACCTTCCCATGGACTCCACAGAGAAAAAAGCGGTCACACTTTAACTCTGAAAGCTGACAAATGAATCTTTGGAAAAAGGGCAAGTCCTCACAGCTCCTCGGACTTCTACTGAACCAAAGTATGTATAAACTAATCCTAACTCTCTTAATTCTTTTAACAAGTTTTAAATGGTTAGTCTTGCTCAAAGAAGGCCCCTAGAAATAAAAATTCCCCATAAAAATTTTCCTGCAGACTAAGATGTTTTGAAGGTCAAAAGAAGACTAGTCCAAAGTCAACAAAGTGAGTTAACATACCTCTGTTGCTAAATTATAAACATGTATCACCCTTGGTATACTTTATACAAATTGATTGCCCCCACTTCATGTTTTAAAAGAAAAAATATAAGACAGATGGTGAAAGGAAATTCATAAATGATTGCTCCCATTTAGTCCAAAAAAAGAGATGATGAAAGGAAATTCATTAAATGATTGCCCTCATCTCAACATTTAAATGCAAAGTTACAAATTGAAGTGGTGAATGGAAATTCCATAAAGGGAATCAGATAACTTCACCGGGGTACTGAACAGGCTCATTGGCAGTGAAGCATTGTCTAAGAAATCTGTAAGGTTGTTATACACAAATTATATTGTACTCTGGTAATTAGTTCTCCTTTCGACTAGATCTGCATCCCAAGTCCACGTGGGACTCCCTGATTAAAAACATTGAAATTACTTCACCTTGATGCAAGCAAAGATCAACAGAACCTGTTAGAAATTTTGAGGTTGTTGTGATTATCTTAAACAGATTCGAAATCAGTTTCAAGGAAGAGGAAGTCATCGATAGGCCTAAACTTGATATTAGTGAATGATTAGGTTTCAAAAGCTTTCAGAGATAAGAGTGAAACCTTAAATTTTCCTCTATGTGTTTCGCAAAAATAAAGTAATGATTCCATTCACCCAATAAAGGCACTTGGTCTACTGTTCTTCTCGTCCCGCAAGGAGATGAGATCCCTAGATGGAGCCTATGTTGGAACACATATATTTTTCAAATACTCTAGTTATTAAAGGATTGGAAGCCGCCTACCTTTTAAACAACAAAATGTTAATGATTAACCTCAAACATCGGATTTCGGGGTTTCGCAGATCTAACACTCCAACATCTCGAAGCTCTCAATGCCCCGACATGCGAAATAGCGAAGTTGGGTTAAGCTTAATTATGATCATCGAAGCATTAAAAAGTGATTATCACTAATTTAATACATTGCACCTTCGCAAGTTGGGAGTCACGCCTCGAGCAACCTTTGAATGTCCCGATATGCGAAGTTGCGAAAGTGACTTAAGATAAACCTGATTAATTACACGACTAATGATGATTAACGATAATTAATTGTTATCGCGACTTCGTGATTCGACATTTTTGCCTTAAACAACAACTTATAACCCCGATACTCGAGGTCACGAAATTTCCAAACTAATCGCAATTAATTAAAAACTTAAGCATGATTAAAGTTAATTAATCAAATTGCAATTTCTCAAATTCGCGGTTCATAGCTCGAGACTAAGAGTAAAATCACCTAAGATCATGAATTCCAAAAAAAGATTAAGAACTAATCACGATTAATCAAAGGTTTAAGCTGGATTAATTATTATCTTAAATAACCTTTTACCTTGTAAAACTTAAGGGCAAAAATTAAATACTTCTATGATTCTCCCAAGTCACAAAATATCAAGCATTTATGGCATTTATAAGCAGAGTAGAGAAATGATTGGAAATAATATCTTCCTTTATCTCCAGATCTTTCTATTAAAAGAATTAAACGTTGTGTCAGCAAGGACCCGCACAGACTAGAGTGCTCAATGTGAAAGGATTTCTGTCATTAGTTGAAGTTCATTCTAGTTTTCATAGAGTCAGCTTAGCGAGATAACCATTGTTTGTATTTTCATCCTCTGTGACAGGAAATATAATTTCGAGATTCTATATCATGGCTCCACGGAAAGCGCCCAAAACGACTGGTCAAAGTTCAGGCCAGAGTTCAGATATTCTTTCTGATACCTCGCCTAGAAACATCGACACAGTCAAAACATGGACACGTGTTTTCAACACATTGCAATACGAGCTGGTAAACTTCCCAGACAACTCGAGCGACAACGAAAAATAAAACTTGTATATCAAATACGAGGTTGTTGCTCAGTCAGAGATGCACAAGGTAGCAACAAGGCCGCGACTCTTTCCCTATTATGATATGATCGGATGGGCACTGGATCATGTAGATGTCCCGACTAGAACAATATTCAATTCTCAGAAGGTGGTTGTTGGGACATTTCGAGCGGAGCATCTACAGGCGATGTACAAACTGTCTCCCACACCAAACTTTACTTACAATGTCGAATTCTTAGAGGGTTTCAAAAAGAAAGAATGTGAGCAATTTGGAAAAATCTTATTTGACCTGATCAAGGATTGGTGCTCACGCCCTGAAAAGTTTAGAGCTGATTCTAATGGTATACACACAATCTCATCGTTACAACCACAGTTCATGTATATAGCGATGATGGTGTGTCGACTTTATGAGAAAGAGAATACTGCACATTTCTTTCTCCCATGGGTACCGCTTATCCACACAGTAGCAGAGGGATACTCTTTCGACTGGGCCAAAATGTTGTCAGACAGTCTGGCCAGTCAAATTACAGAATATCGGACACAAAAGGCGAGTGGGAAAGCAACTTCATTTTTCATGTCTGCTTACATTATGGATGCCATTTGCTTCATAACACCTTTTCCATTAATGAGTTGGAGTTGGACTCCAAATAACGCAAAGCCTATTCACGTGTACCACTCAAAACTCTGGGAAGATAAAGCCAAAGACTTCGTCTATGAGATTTTCAACTGGGTAATGGTACCAATGCATGTCGTTATCTTTGGCCACCCACCTCCCAGGATTTCAGATAAAATCGTGGCCAACTTAGGCAGCGTGGCAGACTCGTACATAGAAGAACAATTCTCTTATATTAGGGTTTTTGGTTGTTTTGTTCCCCCATATGCCCTGCCGCTATTCTTACCAGACAGGCTAGTATGTCGCGAGGTTGCTAGGAAAACAGTACTCGGTGGAATCGACAAAGAACTCAAAGGAGTTCAGAAAAAGGTATGGCTTTCTTTTCCCTTACAGATTGGTACATTTTCTTTATTAGATTTCGGCCATTCCAAAGTGGAGGCCACGATCTTAGAAGAAATGAAACTGGTAGACATTGAATTCAAGAAGCACGACCCTCATAAGGTTGTGGGTAACCACATGGCAAGTTGTGGTCTAAAAATATACGAGCATGAAGATTCTCCTCATGATGAGATTTTTCAAGGAGCGAGATCCTACTCAGAAGTCTTAAGTCGGGTTCGACCTCTATCACCCGAAGGGATGATCGAATTTTACAAATTTCAGGAACACCGGAGAAGTGGCCTCCCCAAAGTTTTGTAGGGCAAAGTCTCAACACCTCTAGGTATACAACAAACAAAAGCCAAAGGTTCAACAGACACAAGCCCTAGAAAACAAGAAACTTAGGGGAACACAGAGGAAACTGAGACCTTGAACCAGAAAACCAAGATCCCAAGCCAAGAATAAAGACCCCCAGAGACAGATACACCAGGTAAATAGGTCAATGATCAAATAGAGATACCCTCAAAAGGGGTAGGAGACACACCCTTGTCTACATCAAATGAACCGGTCACAGACGCTACCATGAAATAAACATCCACAGAAATCGACAATCCCATTCCATTTGTCACGCCCTTAATATCTACCAAGGGGAACCCCAATGCAGGAACAATATTCAAAGAAGATCTAACACCTATCTCTGTAGAAGAGTTACCTCCTAGCGATTTGTTTTTTAGCAAGAAAAGGAAAGTCGTGGTGAATCGAGAAACGCACCAAAGGGTGGGTGCAGTGACCAAAAGATACAGAGTATTAACTGATGGAGAATCCTTAGAAGAGGTAGAATTCACCGAAGAGGTAGCAAGAACATTGGGGGCTTATGCAACAACCAACCAATATTCAGTCGGGACCTTGAAGGAACGATTGAAACAAAAAGACCTCTTAATTAGCAAATCACAGACTCAGATAACAGCTATAGAGACGAATGCCAGGAATGAGGCATACAAAGACCTTGAACAAGCCAGAGCAACTGACCAACAGGAAATCAAACAACTCAAATCCAATCTCAAGCAAATGCACCAGTCGGCTCAAATAAGCCAAACACAGGTCAATCAACAAGAGGAGTTAATAAAACAGTTGCAATCCAAATTAAATTCTACTGAAAGCTAGGTCATAGATATAACAGTATTCCAAACTCAAGCCATGGAAATACGAAAGAAGATAGAAGTAGCTCAACAGGGTCTACTTTCTAAAGTAGAAATCATCCAGAATCATTTTCAGATGATAGATCAAGCGTTAAATAATATCACCTTAAGAGAAAGAGGAGCTAAGGCAGCTCGAGGTGTCTTCCAGGAGGCTATTATATCGTCAGCGAAAGAGGAAATAGTCATCACTTCCAGATTATTGATTCCAGAGCAAACCAGAGGTAACATCCTGCTAAAGGCATGGGAGCACAATATAGCAGAAAACATAAAAATAGCTAAAGAGGTGAGAGATTCCTGTGAAGAAACATTTGGCCTACTGAATAAAAAATTGTTAGATCTTGATAAGGAAAGTAGCTCTGGGACATTGGGTAAAATCAACATAGCCAAACATCTGCTATATATTAAGGAAAATATGGAAAGAGACCAAGTTGAGCTCTCTCAGATAAGACAGGTCGACATTGCTCAAATAGATAAATGGTTAATAAAACCAAATCTACAACTATCGTCTATCATTATAGTAGATGGTCAAATAGGAGAAAGATTGCCACAGCTGGAAAAGAAGTGTTACATTTTCGAGGCAAATGACCAAACAGAACCTTCCAAGTTGATAACTCAGTTGGTAGAAAGGTGTATCAATTGTATTGAACAGGGGAAAGGAAACACTTCTGGAGGCCAGTAATACAGTTGCTCATACTACCTTATTTTGGAGCTAGGAGACAAAGAAAGGAAAACGCCCTGCCAGGATGAGAGAAGACAAGGGATAACAAAGTGAAGCGTTTCACCTTCTCATTTGTAACCGAAACCTTTAAAATGATAGAATTTCAAATGATTAAATCTTGTATAAATATACATTTTGAGAAAGGATCAAGGGGCTGCTTTTTGCCGATTGTAAAGGAGAAAACTCTCTTTATTGAGAATTAATACAAATGCAGACTAGAGATTCTACATTTCGTCTATTCCGAGTTATGTGTTCTTCTGTCCTTCCATCTTACAACATACTTTCATATATATTTCTTTGATAAATGTTTAAATCACAATTTAGTAAAGCATCTATTGTGGTTATATTTCACTTAGTAGTCTGATAACAAATAGATTTTCCTTTGTATTTACTGTTAGCAAATACAAGACCTGCATGTTACTTAGATACTATATTTTATACTTCATTGAAGGTTACATCATTTCACTTTCTTCTTTTGTTACAAAGTAAGATCCCTCAGTAATTGATGCCTTGCTTTGATTAGCAGCTTTATGTTTTCTTTCAATTCATTTAATATTTCAAATTTAACTCAGATGCGAGAAACAACCTCTGAGCTGTTATAATATTAATTCGATTTAAAGAACTTTTCTCTTATAATTTCGGTGGTAAGAGGCGAACATTGAAACCTTTCCTAATTTCCTGATGCCTGACATTATACTTGAAGCCTTAGTATAAACTCAGGAACACCATATTGGTTTTTAGGAGGTTGTTTGTTAGGGCCATCTTTATCATACTTTGGTTGTTGCGGATTTGCAGACCTGAACTCCCATTTGTTCTAGTGCATAAATTTCTGCTCGATTTTGACAACATATCGATAGGCATCTCCCAACGATGGGATGTCCATAAACTCCATTTCAGTTTGGATGTATCTGTGTAGAGCCCCACGATATTTCAGAACCAAATGCCACTCAGAATCTTTGATACCCAGCTTGGTGCGCAAGGTATTGGTGAACTTCGACATTGCTTGGCCCCTCTCTTGATGCAGCGTGGTCCATATCATGTATTGGTTATCATAGTTACCAACAGGGTAATATTGTTCCTTTGACCACATCCACAAAAAAATCCCAAGTGGGCTCGACCCCATATATTCTAGATTCCTCCGTGGAACTTTGCTCCTAGTAAGTTTCCCATCAATGTTTGACATGGGGGAGAGCCTTAAGGAGTGTGAAGGTGATCTTTTCCCTGTCGAAAAAATTGTGAACAAAGAAATAACCTTCTAGGAGATTTAACCATTTTTCTAGGGCATATGCATCTATATGTCCTTCAAATACGAGAATATCAGAATTAACTTGTACCTTGAAAGGCGAGGTGCCTCCAAAGTGGCCGCTTGATGAAGATGTGCTTGTTGTTATCAACAGACGTTGAAGGATGTGGGCAAAATTCTCCATCATTTTGTCCCTCTATCGCGTGAGAGCTTGCTCAAGCAACAAATTAATATAATCGTTTGCTCTGTCATTTTTCTTTTCTTATGCCATGGAGGGTTTATTGGGCGTGCAAGAGCAATTTTCCGCAAGAGATACAAGATCGAGACCCAACTTGCTATACTCAGACCTCGTTGGGGACATGCACTGGAAAAAACGATCAAGAGCAGCCTGCTCTAATACCACTGATCCAGATTATTTTCGACACAAAATGAGAGCGGAGATACAACACAGAAACATATAGAGATATTGCAAGAGAGCCAATAATATAATAGAGATATATCAGATATATAAAAGGAGGCACAAATATACAGTAATACACAATTTCTATTAATGAGCGAAATGTACAAAACTATAGAAATACAGAGTGAAAGACTCGTTAGAATGGTGGAAACTTATCTCTGAGAAGAGATGTGACGGCTACTCACTTTTGCCAGAAGATGATTACAATGAGGCTCTAAAGGCCTTTTTTAACATAAAGAAAATCCAAAACCCTAACCCCAAAAGATGAAAAGCCAACAATTTTGTGGACCCTGTTTTGGGTAGTTTGGTGTATCAACTTACTGGGGGCGTAAATTTGGCATACAATCTCCGTTTGGGGTGCATGATAGCTCGTTGGAAAGGTATCGTCGAGGAGATTCATTTTGGGGGCTCAATAAAATCCCATGGCTATCATTGAGGTGCTCGATACCGAAAAAAACTTCATTTAGGCCCTCAAAATGGCATCGAAAGTTTAGGAACCGAAAACCTGCTAAAAATAGTAAGTTGCCAGAAGACTTTGTTGTGCCAATTGGAATAGGTGGGTGGCCACCGATATCCACCTGTATCACTTCACCTTCATATGCGAAAGGAAAATAGGGCTTACCAATTGCTTGCTCTTCCTCCTCATGTTCCTCTAGATGTTTCTCATCCACTATCTACCTAGGGCATGCGTATTATAGATTGCCAATTTATCTACAAAATCTGCATTGAATAGGACATTGATGAAGTCCGGTCTTTGCAATTCTTTGCCAATGGGTGTAGCCTCCAAATTTTAGACCTGTACCTTCAAGAAGACCTTGATTCAAGTCCACTTCAACATAAATTTTAGACTTTATCCATTTCCAAAGAATGCTCATTGATTTTGATGAAAGTCCCAATCTTATCTCATATCTTCCTTAGAATACTCGAGGTCCAACATTACAGCGGTAGGTTGTGGAGCTTGGTCCATGCAGACATCTTGGTGATTCTTTCCCTAGTTGGGTCAAAACTAGGTACTACATCTCTAATGTAGAGGAAAGCCACCTTATGAAAATGAGTTCCTTTAGCTCTAATCATATCCTAGTCCTTTTGTGACTTGGAGAGGAATGTAGCAAATCCCTTAGAATCGAAGTGAATCTTGGAGGCATATCCTAGTGACTTTGCCCATTTTGCAGTTGACCAACCTCTCATTGCTTGCTTGCTGAGTGTGGTCCTTCCTTTGAATTTTCCAATGAAAGAACTAGAGGAGTACAAAATAATGATTCTACATACCTCCTCTACATGTACATCGATGTGCATGTCACCAATGCATTATTTGATTCACTTTGGTTGGTTTTCTTCCTCTTTTTTGCACAGGGGGGAGTGGGAGGTTGTGTATTAGGAGTTTTCCAATTGGATAGGTCCCAAAAGTGTTCGAGCTAGGGGGTAATATGCCATTAAGGAGGTAAGTGTTGGAGAAAACTAAGTTATAGGAGGGGATGGGTTATGGAGGTCAAGGATCATCACTGATGGTGGTAGTTTAAGGAATGATGATGATTGTGGGAACACTACTAGATTGTCAGCTCCTTAAGAGGGAACAATAAGGGGGATTTGAGTGATGCCAGAGGGGGTTGTCGGGGAAAGATTTGGGATGATGATAGACTTGTCAAGTTGATGGTATGGGAAGGTGTGTGGGGGGAGGGGGGGAGTCTGAGGCCAAGAGGGTTTCCATTGATGGCCTATGTTAGGTTAGTGATCTATAATGGATCATTATATAATTTTTCATCTATCTTGGTACTTTTTGAGTGGAAAAATTGGAGGAATTGGCTTCCAAGGCCCATTTTAGTATTAGGTCCCAATTTGGAGATTTGGGGTCTGGAACCTTCTTGAGCTATTTTGAGGCGTCAAATGACACTTTC
>ML790155.1:331006-342430 GCA_009831015.1 Picea engelmannii | reverse complement strand
TATATATATATACCATAACTTTAATAATGAGTAGCATATAATGGTCACACAACTACCATTAACAGTAAGACCCACATCATTCGTGTGTATATATATATAAGAATGACTACCAGCTAGGTCTCTAAATTCAAGATCCCTCTATTCTTTTTAAATCTTTTTATTTAAAATATAGATCATAAGATAATAATTCATTATAGCAATTACTATTTAATTATATTTCACATACTATTATATTTGTGGGAAAGAAGTTTTATTTCAATTAGAATTCATATTATTTAAGATATAAACAATTTCATTTCCCTTATTTTATTTAAGCGATAAGTAATTACAATATCAATAGTTTAAGTCTTTAAACAAGGTCGCGTGGCAACGTAGTCCCTGCCAACGAGGTTGCAAAGAAAATTGTGGAAAATAGGGTCGAATTGTAAATGACAGAAGTGTTCGGTGCAAAATGTATATCACGAAAATGTTGTGTGCAACATGTATATCACAGAACATGGGGCATAAGTAAATGGCGCTTGGCATGTAGAGAACCATTTATTTTTTGAAAGTATATATCAAATTACAAATTTGTTCATAGTGGAAGAAAAAAATTGAAAATTGAAATGCATGTTTGTAACATGTATACACTTGGCATGCAGAGCACCATGTATTTTTTGAAAATATATAACAAACTACAAATTTGTTCACAGTGGAAGAAAAAATTTGGAAATTTAATTGCATTTGTCATATAGACTGGTCAAAGATAAAAATGTATGAAGACATAAATTTAAAAGGAGATAAGAAAACAATTTTATTTGAAATATGCAAAAAAATAAAAGTTTGTTACATACTACTGGAAATTTTGAAATGTATATCATGAAAATGTTGTGTGAAACATGTATATGCTTGGCATGCAGAGCACCATTTATTTTAACATAAATTTAAAAGGACATAAGAAAACAATTTTAATTGAAATATGTAAAAAAATAAAAGTTTGTTACATACTACTGGAAATTTCAAATATATAAAAAAATTAAAGTTTGTTACATATAAAAATTTAAATGCATTTGTCATATAGACTAGTGAAAGATTAAAATGTATGAAGACATAAATTTAAAATGAGATAAGAAAACAATTTTATTTGAAATATGTCAAAAAATAAAAGTTTGTTACATACTACTGGAAATTGAAATATAAAACAAAATAAAAGTCTGTTACATATAAATGCAAATTTCAATGTGTTTGTCATGTAGACTAGGATTGGGGTTCCCGCGGGCCATTAGAGAAATATGTACAAGAAAAAATATTGTAGAAAGAAGATAGAGTGCAATACCTGCAAAAAAATAAATTTAAAGGTATAAGTGTTTGCCTACACATCTCTATTTAAAAAAGTGGAATAACTAGGTTGATAAACAAAGTAAGATGCGATTAGTAGACTTACACTAAGGGTAGATATGAGCCCTTTGGCTATTTTATTGCGGTTTCCATTTCATTGATGTCACTGACGACTATCATTTCATTGATGTCGTCGACGGTTGCTGGAATCCTGGCAACTTCCTGTTGCCTTTCCTCGATGACCTGCTTCAATTCCCTTTTGAGATATTCTTCAATGTAGCTTCTCATTGGGGCGACGTTGATCTCATTCTGGATTTTTATGTTGAAAATATCATTTTCTAATTCCCGGAAGTCGATAGAAACATTACACATAGCCTGATGAATTTCCTCATTTTGTACTGAATATTTGACTAGCCGGTCGTCGATGTGAGCTTGATCATAGTGAAGGATGATGCAAAACTTTTCTAGAGACAAGGCCTTAAACATAGAAACCTGTTTATCGAACTCTTTCCTAGTTAAGGGAAAGGAGTTTGCGATTAAGTTGGGGTCTTGGAAGTCGTTGGTTTTTTTGGCTAAGTTTATTCTTGATAGCCTTGTGAATAATTTATCTTTCTTCGATATGGCTTGTTCACATGAATGAAAAATGAGATGCTGGTTCTTCACTTTTTCTTTCCAACATGCATTCAATTGACCGATCCAGTTTTTGGATGGAATATCTTGTTCTCTTCTTTTTGTTTCTGTCATATTGTTCACAATGGTGCCAAAAGGAAGGATCGTTTTTAAATAGAAAATTTCTTCATCTTTTAACTTCGCCTGCAAATGCTGGAGAAAACTATGTGCCCTAGTTCCAAGGGAAGTGATGGTTTGTGATGTTTTCCATGCCTCGGTAACCAGTTCCATTCTTTTCTTGATATTATTCTCCACATATCCTCTAGAGGATGCGAGGAAGGTGGAGGATTCTTTTACGTTAGCTGCAGGGGTGCCAGGCATGCCTATTGCCAAAGGATTGACAAGCAATGGCATAGGAATAAAAGCCTCTTCCAATTCCTTGACTTAGTCCTTCAATCTGGAATTCTCGGCCTTGATTCATCCAATGGAATCATGAAGTGCATCTCCACTTGCGTTGTGAAGTTGACAGATTTGGGATGGCCGGATGTTGGCAAGGTCAACCTCTTAATGAGATTTTCATTTCTTATTTTTTACATATTTGTTCTCAATTATCAATTTTTTGGTCTGGCTATCAAAAACAACACTCTGGAACACAGAGGATTCATATTCGTCAAAATTTTTGGTAACAGATATGTCCATTGGATGAATATGGTGGATGTCATCTGCAAGATTATCAAGGTAGCATATCATGTTATACAGATCAGTGTCAAGTTCCATGTTCTCACTTTGAATTTCTGGCTCTTCCGCTTGTCCCACATTTTTTTTTCTCTTCTTGCCTACTAGAAGCTTGTGAGAACTATCAATTTTAGAGTGAGGAGGGTTGTTATCTCCTCCTCCGTTTGAAGAACTCTGAGTTTCTTTGTTGCTGTGGTGGGTCGTTGGAGTGATGCTCTGGGATGTCACACTTTTTGGAGTTCTATTTTCCGATTGAACACTCTTGTCACTGGGGCCTTTCCCCTATTTCATGTACAATTTAGTGCAGCTTTGCACTGTGTCTAGGGCGCCGACATCAGAGGCAGGAGCGTTTCTGCCACAGTCTTTGTTTTCGGGTAGGTGTTTTTTTTATAAAACAATCGCTGAGGCAAAGTGTTTTTAAATGTTGTCAAAAAATATTATAGGGGTCAAACCCTCTTATGATTTCAACATATCTCAGGTTGGAGATGCTAGGATGCGGTGCAAATTCCTCAATTTTGTTGATGTTTTTCAACACAAACTCCTGTAATTTCCAAGGAAGAGGAATGAACTATTTTTTTCTCTTCTTTTGCAATAGATGCAACCAATAGTTGTATTTCCGTGCTACTTCTGCAACAAACATTCTGTCCATAATGTGACATGGAAGGAGAGCAGGTTTTTCCATGGAGCCAAAATTTTTTATGACAGTGTAATTATCCAAATGTTCAAGTGTCCCCTTCCTGTCCAAAAAACTGGTTGCCTGTTTAGATATGTGGGGAGCATCTTCTCCTAACAACAAAACTTTGAAAACAGACACGAAGACATTAAAAACCTCATAAAAATAGTGGGAAGCCTTGTGCTTCCACAAGGACTAGTACCAGAACGTTAGTGGGTCGAATTCCCGATTGACATTCTTGGATAGAGACAGTTGTGGAAATTGATAGGAATGCACTATCACAAAGACTAAGTAGAACGACATACAAAATTTCTTTCCCCTTTTGAAGCTTGAAAATTGCGAACAAATTTCATGGGAATTAACTTGCCCCAATAAAAAATGGCTTATTCATTGACTATGAAATACAAAATATAAAGAGCCATTCGAGAAACAATTGTTGTGGACTCCTCTCTCGTTATTCTTGTAAACAACCACACAATTTCACAAAATGGATTTCTAAATGAAGTAACCTGCAAGCTTGTAATATCTTCAGGAACTAGAAGTGGGTTTTCCAATAAATGGGGCAAGAGGTCCAACCTGTTATTATGATTTGCTAGGAATTGTTTACAATATTCTCCACTGAACGTCAATGTTGGCTCCGAAAATCTTAACATATGGCGGAAGACCTAAGGTGACAAAGAAACAAAAGAGCGGTCCCGTAGTGAAATAAATCTTTTGTCTGAAATAAATTTATCGGTGCACCAAGAGACCAGGTCCTTACAGTCAAAAACCTTAGGGAAACAACCTGCACGAGAAATCCCAGAGGTCCAAATTACTTGGTTCTCTATGGAAAATGTTGAGTAATAAGAATATTCCTTGGACCACTGGAAGTTCTGGTCCTCACACCCAAAGATGTTCACTGTATCTCCATAGAAGTGTTGTCGAGATGATGCCATAGGTTTATGAGAATGTTGGTTTTCTCCAGACAATGGTTGAAATGAATAGTTAGAACCGATAATGTAACTCTCTGCTAAATCTTAGTTAAATTATTATGAATGGGAAATATCCTCGAGCCTTTCGATGATTAATGACAATCTGTATGGGTGGTGCATGATGAACTGTTAGAAGTAACGATTACTTATTGCATATTTAGAAATGTGAAGGTGGTGGGTACGATGAAGAGAAATTAAGGATTGGAGGTTTTGTGAACGTGGCAAGGTGACGACGTACGAACGAAATTTCATGATTTTGAAATCAACACTCGGAAGGGATAATATAACCCCCCGAAAATATTGGTTTAATGCACATTAATAGGATATCTCCTCGAGCCTTTCACCCATCAATGACAATCTATATGGTTCCTACATGATGACCTGTTAGAATTAAATGTTAGTAATTGCATATTTAGAAACAACATATGTATATATATATATATATATATATATATATAACAATTTTTGTTTTGTTTTATTATAGACAAGTGAGAAGGTCACGGAGACAGGGGAGAGCAAGGAAAGAATGGCAAGGTCTGAAAAGTGGTCGGACGGGATTCAAAATAGGGTTATGGGGATATTAAGGAGAGGCGATTGTTCCACGGTCAAATTTTATGTATCAGAATTTTTGACTGCAAAACATGTAAAACAAAAGAGATCATAATGGGTTAGTTCAACGACCGGTTTGTATATTTGTGGAATTCTGGAAAACTGGCTAAGTATGGAATAGGGAAATGGTCGGGCGGACTCGTTCTTGGAAGTGAGGATTGAAGTTTTCATGAATGGACCAACCCGACGACCCACAAATGACATTCCATGATGTTTGAAATTAGCGCTTTCTAATTGCATGCCTAGAGATAAGATATTATATATAATTGGTAATTGGTAATTGCAAAGGGGCGCAGGAATAGGAAACAACGACTAGGAATTGAATATTTCTTGAACCCGCCAAATTGACGATCCGCTAAAGAAATTCGAAGAAATGGAAAGTATGGAAAGAGAATAGACGGGCTTCAAAACGGGGTGACAATAGTTCCATAGAAGATGTCAGTACCCGACGGTTAAATTGTATTTCTCAGAAGTTTTCAATGCAAAATGTATACCACGAAAGAGAGCATCATAGGTAGACCATAATAAAGAAGAGGGTATGATATGAGTCTAGTTGTAAATTTTTATATCGTGGAAGTGACGGTACTGTTCGCAGGTCATGGTACAATAGACGTCCAATATATAGCTCACCTACTAGGAATTCGTGGTTGGAGAAGTGTCTGGGTATGTAATTTCACATCTATAACAAATTTGTATATCACAGAAGTGACAATACTGTTCGCAGGTCATGGAACGGTAGAAGTCCAATCTAGAGCCTGCCTATTGGGAATCCACGGTTGGAGAAGTGTTTGGGTATGGAATGGGTAAGTGATCAGTCGGTGTCATGATATAAGAGAACGAGTGCAAGCATGAACCCGCAAGTTCGTCCATGTGCGCAACCATACATTTTCGAAAAATTGAATAAGTGACGAGAAAGATAAAGTTCAGGGAAAAGAGAAACAGATATTTGGCCAAGTATAGAAGACGAAAAAGAAGGACCAATATATTCACATCTGTAACAGATATCCCGTTTTCTTGCGAAGATATATACTTGGAAAGAAGTGTGAAGTTGGAAGGCATAGAAAACAATGACTAGGAATACGATCGACGAGTTTACTTGGTTTTTAGTTGTATTCTTCATTTGTCAATTTGTATATCACGGAACTCTGAGTCATTTTTTTAGCCAGCCAGCCCGTAAGTCTGGCTTTCAATTTGTATAGTGTGTAACTATGGGTGATGTTTGTAGGACACCGAACTATAGAGGAAATTATGTGCCATTTAATATAGCTTCTGTGGCACACATGTGGTATGGATCATTTTATCACTTTTCTATCTGTAAACAATGGCAATATTGAGCCTGTGTGTCAATTTGTATATCACAGAGCTCCAAATGTTGTTTGGAGGTCACAGAAAAATAAAATGCAATGTTGAGGCAACCAACGCACAAGTCCGCCTATCAATTTGTATATCATGGAACTCTGGGTGCTACTTGTAGGACACATAAAAATTGAGGGCCAAATTAAATAAAGGGGAAGTGCTCGGTGGAAATGCGTGAATCCGCCAAGCCGCACAACAAGGAATTTTTGGAAAAAAATGATTAAGTGACCAGAATACATGGGATAAAAGAGTGGGAAAATAGAAAGGTGGAGGGCAGTTTTCGTAAGCACGAATTGGTTTCAAAGAAGAACCATTTTTGCAAAACCATCATTTTCTACTAATTATCAGCAAATGCATTGTTGAAGATTAGATTTTATTGCAACCTGTGAGTGTAAGTATGTTCTTGATACATTCTTCCATGACTGTAACATAGTAAATTAAGTATTAAACTTCTTGCATTATGGGTTGTTAGCATTAAAACTTAATAACTGCATGTCTAGAAACAAGAATGATGATTTTGCTGCAAGATTGTACATTGGTATTGCTATGTTCTATCTGCATTACGAATAGAATTGAACGTTGGTTTGAAACTGTGTGTAATCCATTTTTTGTTTGCATAAAACGCTGGTGGATTGACACAATACATTGTCATATAATTGTTAGATGTTCCATCTTAGAAAAAATAACCTAAGCAAACACAATATCGAAGAACTACGAGACCACTGAACCATGTTAATGAGAACATGCGTTAAATCCAGAAAAGAAGCAACAATGAAGACTCTAAGGAAATTTTTTTAATAGAAAATCCATTTAAAAAAAAATAAAAACACTGAGTATTGTACATCTATCCTTAGAAATTGGACCCATTTATTTGGGCCAAAACATTGAACGTATCTACGACAAACACATACACAGGATCCGCAGTATGTAGGATCCTTGCAGTTTTCTCCTCGATGAATCATCCTGTGGTAAAATTGATAGTTTTCAAAAGCTTCCCGTGAGGAAGAACACAAAAAACATTGCAGATCAAATGGAATATTCCTTTACTGAAACTTAGGACACAACTATAAATCGCCTCTGCATAGTAAAAAAACATTCAGGGACACAAGTTGCATGTGCAATTCCAGAGGCCCAAATTAGTTCATTCTGGGTGGAAGGAGATGACTAGTAGAAATATGCCTTGCAGCAGTGAGAGTTCTGGAACTGATTCCCAAAGATGTTCATTGTATATCCAAAGAACATGACATTAGTCTTGAAAGTGAATAATTTTTTGTCTTGAAATATATCTCTGGGAGAATCAACATATCATTTCTTTATAGTGAAACTGTTTCACCCAGAATGAACTAATTTGGACCTCTGGAATTCCTACTTTCCTGCTGCAAAGTGGCTATTATGTTCAACATCAGTTTCTTTTCTGAAACTCCTTTTGGTGTTGTCACGACTACCATCACTTAGTTGAGAAGTTCCGCCCGTTATGCTTGATTTCAATTTTGGCACAGGAGTGGGAACAATCTCTGCATTTCCATCATCCATTGCCGTATCATCGCCCATCAGAACATCTTCTTCCAGCTCAGAATACATGACATCAACCTCTGTGCCAACCATCAATGCAACTAGACAAGTTCTCTAAGTAGGTAGGGTTTCCTTGGAATTCTTTGGCTTCAAATATATCTCTTGGTGTACCAAGGGACCATATCCTTTTTTTCTCCTAGGCAGAGGGAGATGAGTAGTAAGAATATGCCTTGGAATAGTGGAACCTCTAGCCATTATGCCCGAATGTGTTTACTATATCTGGACAGAATTGCTACCACAAGTTAACAAGAATTTCTGTTTGCTCGAGACAATGTTTGAAATGAAAATTGGGGAGGGATAATATAACCCTCTGCAAATTATGGTTTAATGCGTATCAATGAAATATCTCCTCGAGCCTTTCGTGGATTAATGATAATCTCTAGGGTTCGTGTAGAATGAGATGTTACCATTAAAGCTCACTAATTTCATATTTAGAAAAAAGTGCGAAGGTCACGGTGACGATGAATAGAGATTAAGAATTAGAAATTTCTTAAAGGTGCCAACCCGCCGACGCACAAAAATAGATTGCATCATTTTTGAAATGAATAGTTGGAAAGGATAACATACTTCTACACAAATATTTGTTTAATTCATAGTAATGAAAAATCCTCTTCGACCTTTCAGACATTAATGAAAATCGTAATGGTTTCTGCAAGATGAAATACTACCATTAAATATTAATTATTGCATATCTGAAAACAAGTACGAAGGTTGTGGTGATGGTGAATTGCGACGAAGAATTGTACATTTTGTGCACCCACCAACCCGCGAAACTGATTCCAAGAAATTCCCAGGTATGGAAAGTGGTCGAGTGGGTTACAAAAGAAAAAGGGTAGAAGATATACCCAGGAGACATGAAGGGCCGTTGGTCATATTTCATCTTAGTGATAGATATTGATTGTCAATTTGTATGTCACGGAATTTCAACTACTGTTTGTGCGTAGGGAAACAACGGAAGTGCAATGGCGAGAGGGGAATTTGTATATTGTTAAACTTCAGGTTCTGCATATAAAAGAATGAGACATTGGGAAAAAGGACCAAGTAAACATAAAGAAAAATCATACGAGATGAATGGGGATTTCTTTGCTAATTTATAAATCACAGAAGTCCGGGTGCTAGTTGCAGGTGGTAGAACAATGGAAATGCAATGTTAAACCTGCCTATGTAGGAATTCGCGATTCAAAAAGTTTGTTCAATATGAAATAGGGAAGTGGTCAGTCGGGCTGGTGATATAAAAGTAACAATGGAAATTTGAAGACGTGAATCCACCAAATCCCGCACCTAGACATTTTCCGAAAAACGAGTAAGTAAAGAAAGAGAAAGAAGAGAGAAAAGATAAACTATAAATTTTCTGAAAAATGAGTAATACACACTAAATATGTACTATAAAGTATGAACATGAGATGTTATAGAGCATGTACGGATCTCACATTCCATACTTAGCCACTTTTTTGATTGAGAGTTCTCAGGCTGGTGGGCTCAAAATTGGGCCTCTATTGTTTTGTGGCCTACAAATAACATCCACAATTCCGCGATATACAAATTGGCAAGCGGACCTATGGGCTAGCTCGGTCAACATGGCACTCCTTTTGTTTCATGTCATACAAACAACACTCGGAGTTCCATAATATACAAAATGATAGACAGACTCCAAGGCTGGCAGCCTCAAGAGTGGGATTGTTTACGGATGGTAATCCCCATTAACTATTTAACATTATCTAATAACATTATTTGCAATACTAAATTATTACTATTAAATATTGATATTGTACAATTTAATTAGAAAAGAAGGTTTTTACAAAATGAAACAGGGAAGCGATCAGTCGGGCTAGTGATATAAAAGTAAGTGAAATATGAATACATGAATCTGCCAACTTCCTTACCAAGAAATTTTACGGAAAAATGAGTAATACATAATATGTACTTTTAGAAAGTACGAACATGATATTTTATAGAGGATGTGCTGATTCCGCATTCCATACTTACGCAAATATTTGGATCGCGGGTTCTCAGGCTCAAAATTGGGCCTCTATTGTTCTGTGTGCTACAAATAGCACCCAAGAGTTCCGCGATATACAAATTTATAGGCAGACTTGTGGGCTGAATCACTCAACATTGCATTTCTATTGTTCTGTGTCCTTCAAACAACACTCGGAGTTTTTCCGTCTACAAATTGATAGATGGAGTCCAAGGGTGGCGGGCTCAAGATTGTGATTGTTTACAGATGGTGATCCCTATCAACTATCTAACACTACCCAAAAAAATTATTTTGAATACTAAAGTATTAATATTAAATATTGATATTGTACAATTTAATTACATATTATTAAAGGATGTTAAATATCTTATTTCAAAGAAAAATCCGCGTATTCAGAAACTTGCGTTCCAAAATTTTTGTATAATATGAAATGGGGAAGAGGTCGATTGGGTTGGTGATATAAAAATGGGTGGAAATCTAAACACGTGTATTTCTCAAGTTTAGCACCTAGAAATTTTGCCAAAAAATGAGTTATACATACTAAATATGTACTTTTATAAAGTATGGGCATGAGATTTTATAGAGCATGTACAGAGCCCTCATTCCATACTTAGACACTTTTTGGATCGCGGGTTCTCACGCTAAAAAATGGGCCTCTGTTGTTCTGTGCCCTTCAAATAGCACCCAGAGTTTTACAATATACAAATTGACAAGCAGACTTGCGGACTATTTGAATTTTAAGGGCCTCGTGTTGATGTAATAACACAATTGGACTTGGGCTAGTTTATATTTGTTTATTACAATATCAAACAAAGAAGTGGTTGGTCGGGATGGTGATATAAAAGTAATTGAAATCTTAAGCCATGAATCCACCAACTTCCACAGCTAGAAGTTTTCCGAAAAATGAGTAATACATACTAAGTATGTACTCTTATAAGGTATGGACATGAAGTTTTTATAGAGCATGTACGGATCCCACATTCCATACTTGGCCACTTTTTGGATCGCGGGTTCTTGGTCCGGCAGGCTCAAAACTGGGCCTTTATTGTTTCGTATCCTACAAGTACCACCTAGAGTCCCACGATATACAAATTGATAGGCGGAATTGGTGACTGGCTCACTCAACATTGCACTTTTATTGTTCCAAGTCTTCCAAACAACATTAAGAGGAAATGAGTAATACATACTAAATATGTACTTTTATAAACTATGGACATGAGATTTTATAGAGCATGTACAAATCCCTCATTCCATACTTAGCCACTATTTCGATCTTAGGTTCTTGGGCCGATGGGCTCAAAATTGGACCTCTATTGTTCCATGCCCTACAAATAGCACCCATAGTTCCGTGATATACAAATTGACAAGAAGACTTGTGGGGTATTTTATTTTTAAGGGCCTCGTGTTGATGTGATAGAAAAATTGGACTTGGGCCAGTTTATATTCATTTATTACAATATCAAACGGGGAAGCGATCGGTTGGGATGGTGATATAAAAGTAAGTGAAATCTAAAGGTGTGAATTCACCAACTTCCCCACCTAGAAGTTTTCCGAAAAATGTGTAATACATACTAAGTATGTACTCTTATAAAGTATGGACATGA
>ML790155.1:284246-298645 GCA_009831015.1 Picea engelmannii | reverse complement strand
CACTAAATATGTTATATGAAATGATTGATCATTTTACACAAGACATGGGAACTCCTATCACACAGAGGGTAGTGAATCGGGTATTGCACATAAAGAGGACCAATGGAGTTAGATTAAGCACACAAATTGGGGGATATGATGTGGATACTGTTGTTGGCCCTTGACCAAGTTTTGAGGAAACATTGTTCGTGTTTGACCACTTTTTGGACTTTGACAGGATGTGATCTAGGTGGATGTCTATGACCACCCACCTTTTCCAATTGGCTCAAAACAATTTTCTGGCAATTTTGGTAATTTACTATTTTTAGAAATTTTTAACTTCTGGGGCCATTTTGAGGACCTAAACGACATTTTTGGGAAAATAGGGAGAAATATGGATTTTCCTTATATATTTACTCCAAAATGAATCTCCTCGATGATACCTTTAGAATGGGCTATCATGTGCCTAAAACGAAGATTGTATGAAAAAGTTACGACCCTGGGAAGTTGATGTACTAACTTATACAAACAGGGCCCACATGACTTTTGGTGCTTCATCTCCTAGGGTTAGATTTTTGGATGTCTAGGGTTTTTGGAATTCCTTTTTATTGTAAAAATGCCTTTAGAGCCTCATTTTAATCATCTTCTTGTGAATGTGAGTAGCCATCACATCTCGTCTCAGAGATAAGCTGCCACCATTCTAGCGAGTTTTTCACTCTGTATTTTTACAGTCTCTGTAAATTTATTTCATTAATATAAATCATGTATTATTGTATCTTTGTGTTTATGGTTGCATCTCTAATAAATTTATGTTATATTATTGGATATAACATAACAGTTTATATTTATGTTATATTTAGGTTATGTAATAGGTTAATTTTTATATTCCCATATTTGAAGGTCAGATAGATGTGAATTCCCTAGACAAATGGTTAAATCTGCTAGACAGTTATTTCTTTGTTCACCATTTTTCCGAGAGGGAAAAGATAACCTTTTCACTCCTTAAAGCTCTCCCCCATGTCAAACATTGGTGGGAAACTTACTGGGAGCAAAGTTCCATAGAGGAGTCTGGAGTATATGGGGCCGAGCCCACTTGGGATTTTTTTGTGGATGTGGTAAAGGAACAGTATTACCATGTTGGAAACTATGAGGAAGAGTACATGAGATGGACCACACTGTGGACAGAGAGGGGACAAATAGTTCTGGAGTTCACCAATACCATCCATACCTTGCGCACCAAGCTGGGTATCAAATACTCCTAACAACATTTGGTTCTGAAATATCGTGGGGCTCTACACAGATACATACAAACTGAAATGGATTTTCTGGACATCTCATCATTAGGTGCTGCTTATCAATATGCTTGTTAAATCGAGAATAAATTTAAGAACCAGTAAAAATGGGAGTTCGTGTTTGCAAATCCACAACAACCAAAGTATGACAAAGACGACCCTAACAAACAGTCTCCCAAAAACCAGTCCAAGCCATAAGAAAAGAAGGGTCACATGAAGACAAAGAAGGACACCAGAAAATGGTGTGATTTCCAAAAAAGTGCCTAGAACAACACCGATGAATGTCGCTCAAAACAGTGATTGCCAAGATCAAAGACAAGGAGTCAAACCCTGATTCAGAATTTGATTATGAAAATACTGGTAAAGTGTTGTAGGAAAATCTCCCTGCAGACAGGTAGATCTCCTCTTAAGAGCTAGACCCTTAACTCTAAGACAGAAGGTGCTTAACATGGACACTGAATTCCTTTTATATCTAATCAATATGATGAACAAAAGAGAAGGAAGAGGGTATGTACCTTATGAACGTCGTTTGTCCCTACAAGGTCCAGGATGAGCTTCAATCTTGAGCTCCTTGGTAGGTCCTGCAAGACAAACAAAAGTACAAGAGACTTCCTACTCTACTGAGATTAGCTAAAACATATATCCATCTAATGTAGACAAACTTATATGGAACGAGTACAAGTTTGAAAGAAACAGGCCAAACATTGATTGTATTAATGAGAACAAAATGTTACTTACAACCATAGATGTGATTGTAGCAGCTTCATCAAGTTCTCCTTGTCCAAACCCTTTGTTAAACAATTCACACATAGAATGATGATGTTCCAAAAGACATATTCCTCATGAGATCATAAGTTAGATGCTTCACAATACTTTCCTCTCACTTCTCATGAGATCATAAGTTAGATGCTTCACAATACTTTCCCCTCACTTCTCATGAGATCATAAGTTTGGTATCTCTAAACTCCTCTCTCCTCTCTTCCTCCATGGAAATACTTCATTGTATAGGATTTGGAGGATTAACTACCATGGAGAGGATCTCTCATCAGATCCACTAAGAAAGGGATCTGTACGATATTTAGGGAGACAATATCTCTTAAGGATTTTGGGGAGGAAATATCTCTCAAGGATTTTGAGGAAATATTTCAACCATCCATGAGATCCTCCACCTTCCCTAAAAAATAGGAAACCAAATGTGAGGTGGATTCTCACACTTAATTACTTTCTTTTCTATGAATATTAATAATAATTCATGTGCACTTGATTCTCACACTTAATCAATTTCTTTTCCATGAATATTAATAATAATTCATGTGTACTTGGTATTTTGGCCTTCATGTAATATATCCCTCCTCCACATTGAGTAGGGACTGTGAAATAGGTTATTCCATGGTGTCAAGGTGTATGAGACACTTATGTGACACTTTACGACACTTAGGGCGAGGTACCTAGGTGTGAAAATTTCATGTGTAACAGAATGCCCCCTAAAGTGTGAGGTTAGAAGAGAGAATGATGGCTGAAACACTTTACAAATCTTTAAGGCAAGGGTGTGGACTCAGAGAACCTGGTAGAAGCTACACACAAACATTCAACAAATGTTATGACATGTTTGAAACCCAAGGCAGGCATACCTATGCTTGGGTGATAAAGACTTGCAAGATATGGCCGCCATAAAATACACTATGGATCCATAATTATATTGATAAAAGGTATAGCCACTGAGGATATAGTGTGGATCTATACTCCTATGACCTGAACTGATCGTAGCCATGAAGAATACATAGTAGATATATGAGATGACAAGACATAGCCACGACCAATACAAACTGGATCTATGTGATAGTATATGTGTCATTGTTCAAAAGAAACTCCTTCACAACCTAGGCAAAGTACATATAAGAGTGATGACTCAACCCAGGGTCTTCTTACCGATCCTGATGTGGTAAGAATATAACTATGTGGATAGATGTCCTGATGTCAAACATGGCAGAAACCACTTGATTATCGGTCAATGATGTAAACCATTAACAAGCGCGAGGGAAATCACCATTGATGTCAATGATTCCCAAGGTACCCTAGTACATTCCAACGAATGTGAATAGATGAGATGAAGTCAAACATCCATGGAATCATCTGATCATAGGTCAATGATGTAAACCCATTGTCGAATGTGAGGAGGCATGCCATTGAGGCATTCAGGTCCCAAAGTACTAATTAGTTTCTAAGTCTAGTTTCCAGATAATGTGTTGAAGTCGACAAGAACAGACTCTTCACAGGAGGGCCTTGATGTATCCCCCATTAATGACACGAAACTGACATAGAGATGTAAATTGGTAGATCAAATGAACATAGACTGACACGAGTATTGAAACAAGATATTTGTGATGGCTAACTCTTGAGGTAGATACTTTCCTTGAACATTGAGGCACAATAGCAAAAACATGACATGGACCAAAACACGATGATGCAGTGGATACTGTGAATTTCATCGGGTGACCCAAAGGAGTAAGAAAAAATCAAAGGATTGGTTTAGTGCAGAGGTTCAATGGATTAAGATGTGCGCAAAGACAAAGTGTTGTGTTCAAGGGAGACTCTAAGAGTTACTGGTAACGTTCTTAAAAACTGCTTGGCTTGCTTCTTTCAATTTCCCCCCCATCCAGATAGATGACTACCTCTTTTTAATTTAATGAGCTCGAGGAGGGTAACACATGATTGATATAACTCAACTTTGGTAAGTTCCTCTTCCTCTGTTTAACGAACTGGAAGAAGTAAGAGTTCGGTCCCATATGGGCCCTTCAATGTTTAATTGTTTAACGAGTCCAGAGAAGGTAAAATCAGTGGTTTTTCATATTTAGAGAGTCTAAAAATGACTTAAAGATGACTCTAATTTTGTCCTTTTTTGTAATGTTAGTATCGCGATGCCGAAAAAGAGATAAATTATCACTTGAAAGATGCCCTTTCAAACCTTTTAACGAGTGGGAAAGGAAGCAAGATCACTCGACATTCTTTTCATGTTTAGAGAGTCTGAAAAGAGCTTAAAGACGACTCTAGGAGGTTCCTTTTTCATGTATCCATACAGGTTCGAAAAAAAGATAAAATTTTACCCAGATGCATTCTCATGTATTTACGAGCATGAGAAAGAACAAAGACTAAGCTCGGTATTCCCCCAGCTTGAAAGCTAGTGGCTTAACTCTAGAATGATCATCAAAGGCTTGAGACATGCCCTCCAAGATTCAATTCATTCACCGACTTTGAGGTTTTCACCAATTTCTCTACTAGATGAGAAAAAGGAGAAGGGTGGATGAAAATAAGGTTCAAGAGAGGTGACTATTTCATTTTTTAATGAGCTTGACACAGGAAAATAACTATGCTCAGGGTTCCGGGTTCGATCCTCAGACTGTTGTTTCATTTTTTAACGAGCTTGCTACAGAGAGGAACAATATGCTCGTAACCTCTGTTTCATTTTTTAATGATCTTGCTACAGAGAGGAAAAACCATGCTCATGGACTCTTCTTGATCATGGCTTTCAAGAGAATAATGCTCTAGAAGGATTCTATGTCAAGGGACAAAACTCGGTCAGGGCTTCCAAGAGATCTTCGCTGGATGGAAGATAATCACTCTGGAAGGAACACAGGTCAAGGGCCACGATAGGGGTAAGGATATAAGGCTCCAATAGCCCTACTGAAGAGATCACCATGTCAACTACCAAATCTAAGTCATCAGAAGTTGAAGTCATGGGAGACAACAACACATAATTAACATGTGGCAGGGGTTATATTGTCTGCATATAAGAACCATTTAGGGAGGTAATCCAGTCAGGACCAATGAATGAAAGTTGATCAATAGTCACAATTCTTCCATCATGAGGGAAATATATCACATGGAAAAGAGTGGGTACAATAACTTTCATGGCATAGAAATAATCCCGTCCAAGGAGTAAAGTGAAATCCAAGGGGTCTTGGACTACCATGACATCAATAAAGATAGTTTTCTCTCCCAAAGTTATAATAAATTGAGGAAGGGTCCCTAAAGGTTGAATGGTTCTTCTGTTAAAAGATAACAGATTTTGTGTAATCAGCGCAAGCTGAGGAAAACCCAAAGCATGCCAAGAAATAGAGGACAAAATACTAATGGACGCACCTTCATCTATTAGCGTTTGAGGAACGTCCCAACCACAAACCTGTACTGTGATCTGGAAAGGAATGTGAGAGGGAAGATGAGGTCCAGTTAGTGCACCCCAATAAAAAAGGATGGCCTCATTACTTGGAGGGGGTTTCACGGGAGAAGGAGGAATGCCCCCCGGCACGGTATATTCTATATCAACGAGAAAAATGTGGGCAGTATTGGGTTTAATCTCTAGAGGGAGAGTAGGATCGACCAATGGTGGACTTGGATTGACCAATGGTGGTCTTGGATCAACCACTTTTTCACTCTGTAGAGGAAGAGTGGGATTCACTGATGATGTAACTAGAGAAACCACTTTGGCACTCTTCAGATGAAGGGTGGGACTGACCGAGGAAGGGACTAGATTAGTCACTTTGGCACTCGTCAAAGAAGGAGTGGGATCGACTGATGGAAGAACCAGATCGACCACTTTGGTTTCACCCTCTAACGAGAGAGTGGGATCGACCGAGGATGAAAATGGATCGACCACTTGGGTTACACTCTTTTGATGAAGAGTGGGGATGATTGATGATGGAACTGGATCAACTACTTGGGTTTGTGGTTCAATCAAGGAGGAAACTGGATTGACCATCCGATCAACTAGAATAATCGGGGATGGAATCAGATTAACCAGTCCATCAACTAATGATGGGTTGGGGGAAAACCTACGATACCCAGCTAGAAGTTGAATCTTTTCCAAAATAGAAGAATCCTTGTCCATACAAGGACAAAGGTAAGAGTAATGATCACCTTTTCATAACATGCAAGGAAACTTGACAATTGTCTTCTTCTTACCAACCTTAATGTCACTAGTTGACGGGGCATCACCAACATACCCAACAGGGGCTGATGACATGGAAAACCACATTTCTAAGACCTTGATAAGACTGAGGAAATCCCTCAGAAAGTGGTCACCCTTACAAAGGCTGCAAGGGAATTTGGGTTTCATATTCTTCATTGTAATCTTGTTGACCTCATCAACACTCCAAGTACTATTAACAGTAGTTGGTTGCTTGGATCCAACATTGGATGTTGTTGGAGATTTGGTCTTTTTTGGGCTCTTCTTCTTCTTCTCTTTCTGTTTCTTCTTCTTATAATCAACCTGGCTACTTGCTTTAGATCTTTTTCTAGGTGAAGAAGGAGAAAGGGAAGGAGACTTAATGGGAGAAGAAGGCAAAAAGTTGACATGAGGTTGATGTGTGGGTGGTGTACTGACATCTAAAGTATTAGGTGTAGTTGAGACATTGGGAGGATTCGAGATCATCGGAGTGGGGAACAACCAAACTGGTAATCCGATGGAGAGTCTTAGAAGACTCAGTGTGGTAATATACAGAGGACCAAATTTTCCAAAAGAAGGAAAGGTGTAAGGTTCCCTGGGACAAGGGGTTCCTCCATTGGTACTCTCGGGATTCGATGTTGTTAACAATAACTCGACCAAAGGTCCACCAAGTAAAACAAACAACACACACTATGAATCTGAGAAGCAATCAATCAAACAAACATTCCCACGATGAAACCACTAGTTGGTGATGAAATCCAACGTCGCGAGATCAAAATAGAAAGGGGCGGGGATAAATTGGGTGGATCAGTTACGTTGGCAACCTGCTTAATGGACTTACACCTTGGTGAAATATTTCACGCAGTAATTGTGGATTTACCCTCTAAGGAGCCCGAGTGAGTTTGATTAGCGTCTGTTCCAAATACAGTGAGATTTCCCTTCACCATAACCTTGTGTGGGACCCTAAATATTATGGCTACTAAAGTCACCAATTCACAGTCAGTCCCTGGGCGGTTACAGTCGAAAGTCCAGTCAAAATGTATGGGTAGGATAACAAGTCCAAAATCAACTTGAGAGGATCCCACACATAATCATGGGTATACCTTCAAGTGACCCCCAATATACGATCCGACCACTACAAACAGTTGGGCCACGAAGGGATAATCTCTGTAACTCACCCGAATGAAAACTTATGTGTAACCACTTTGTGAGAGGGGGATCCCAAAAATCCTATATGACAATTAGATTTTCTCTCCCTACCACAAGATACTAAGTTTGTTTTATAGCTTTGGAAATTTATCCTTTCAACCTATTCAAAAGCCCTACACCTTAAGCTAATGTAGGTTTGCCTAACAAAATGTAAAAAGTCTGATGAATTTTAGTTTAGCATTGATTTTAGTGGTTGTTGTTTACTCAGAGGTGTATGAGAGTGAATATTGATAATATTATGACTCATTTCCCAAAACATGCACAAGAAATGATAAACAATCTTTTCTTTCAATGAATGTCTATTTTAAGGGAAGGAGAAGGATTTTCCTTTCACTTTCAAACACCAAGATGCAATGAACTCATGCAATAGTGCTCAATAAGGAATCCAAATGCAATGCTAAAATGTTTATATGTGACTAATGATTAGTTGGATGTAGAGCTTCCTATGCTAATCAGACTGTAAGATCTGTGAGATTGAAGCAACTAGAAGCAAACTTCACATAAACAAAAAGACACCCTTGTTGCGATCAAACAAGAGAAAGAAAACCAAAAACCCAAAAAGGAAGGAGAAATAGCTTGGACAAGATGACTCAAAGATTAGAAAGAAAATTAGAAAATACCTTTGAAACCCCTTACAAAGTTTTCACTCATTCAGATAAACGAGAAGAAAACGACAAATTGCCTCCAAATCGTGAAGGACAAATTGCAAAGTAAGGAAAAATGTCAGAAAATCCAAACAAAAGAGGATGAATCCTTAGAAAACAAGGTATTGAAGGCCAATACCAATATGGACTGAAGGTATGAGACCCTGAGCAAATGTAAAAAGTAGAAACGAAACCCCAAAAATTGAAAAACTAGAGGATTTTTCACAAAAAGGGGGAGTTCTCTGGTGTAAGGGGCACCAAAGTGTTATAACACTCTGTGTAAGACCATAAGGGAGTGTTGGCACTCTGATAACATAGGAAGGGGAGAGATATACTTGCAACAGCTTAGAAAAGTTCCCAGAAACTAAAAAATTCAAGAAACTTCAGCCAATTAGGGTGATCATGATGACACAAAGAGGAAATCAAACCATTCTAAGAACACCAAATTTAATGGAGAATATCAAATGAGTGGGAAAAGGGCCAAGACAAGATCTGGGAAAGGAAACACAAATCAGATTTCCTCCCCAGTGGAGTCACCAATTTAACGAGATCGAGGAGGGTAACACATGCTTGATATAACTCTTTAGGTCATTGACGCATACCCCACTTCTATTGTCATGAACACAACAATTCAACCAAAAGAACCAACAAATACTGAAGCGGGGGAGGGCCTTTTTCATTTACAAATGTGGGTGAAGGGGACCCCACTGCATTTTATTGTTAATAATGGAAGATAGAAGAACCTCATCTCAGCAGAGGTCATCAAACAATTGGGATTGTCGACAACACCACACCCACAACCATACAACATCAGGTGGCTTCATGAAGGATGAGATCTTTGTGTCATCCAACAGTGTTGATTGTCATATGACATCCAACCCTTCAAGGATTAGGTATTATGTTATGTTTCCCCACTGGATGTTTGTGATGTTCTCTTGAGCTAGCCATATACGTGGAGACACCATGCTGTTTATGAGTCTCGACCCCGTAGTGTCATTGTTTCTTTAGGGGGTCATCTCTATAGAATACCAAAGGTAGCTCCAACTATTTTTCCACCTAAACAATGTCACAAAGTAGTATCTCATACTGCAAAATTCAGCTTCTTCACAATCTGTTCAAAAGGGGAACAAAAGGACACTGCAACCACTACAGCCTCACCCCAAGCACCTTATATCCAATAGAAGCAGGTCGAAAAGTTTGCATCAAAGCACAAATATTACTTCTGCACACTCTCCTCTCATGTATCTTTACTTGTTGAACA
The DNA here is from genome assembly GCA_009831015.1 of Picea engelmannii. NCBI lineage: Eukaryota > Viridiplantae > Streptophyta > Pinopsida > Pinales > Pinaceae > Picea > Picea engelmannii. The sequence continues at coordinate 289,318 of ML790155.1, read as the reverse complement.
ACCTCAACCTCAACAAGTTTGTGACAGACTTCCCCAAACTGAGCAGCGTGACATCTCCAGCAAGGAAATCAACTCACCAAGATTCAGATTCAACAAACATTTTTTCCTCTCCTCCAGTAACTCAAAGCAATGGAGACCATTTCTTCCTAAGGAGGGAGGATTGATCCAGGTGGATATCGGTGGCCACCCACCTTTTCCAACTGGCTCAATATAATTTTCTAGCAATTTTGGTAATTTACTATTTTTAGCAGTTTTTAACTTTCAGGGCCATTTTGAGGCCCTAAACGATGTTTTTGGGAAAATGAGGAGAAATATGAAATTTCCTTCGATATTTCCTTCAAAATGAATCTCCTCGACAATACCTTTCCAACAGGCTATCATGCGCCTAAAACAAAGATCGTATGCAAAAGTTACGACCACGGGAAGTTGATGTACTAACTTACCCAAACGAGGCCCACATGACTTTTGGTGCTTCATCTCCTAGTGTTAGGTTTTTGGATGTCTAGGGTTTTTGGCATTCCTTTTTATTGTAAAAATGATTTCATAGCCTCATTGTAATCATTTTCTTGTGAATGCGAGTAGCCATCACATCTCGTCTCAGAGATAAGTTGCCACCATTATAGCGAGTTTTTCACTCTGTATTTTTACAGTCTCTGTACATTTATTTCATTAATATAAATCTTGTATTACTGTATCTCTGTGTTTATGGTTGAATCTTTGATACATTTTTTTTATAATATTGGATATCCATGATATCTCTGTGCATTTATTTATTATATCTCCGCTCTCATTTCATGCCGAAAATAATCCAGATCAATGGTATCAGAGCAGGTTGCTCTTGATCGTTTTTCGGTGCATGTCCCTGAAGTGGTTCGAGTATAGCAAGTTGAGTCTTGATCTTGTATCTCTTGAATAAAATCTCTCTCACACACCCAAGAAACCCTCCATGGTGGAAGAAAATAAAAACAATGGAGCAGACGTTCCTATAAATCTGTTGCTTGAGCAAGCTCTCACACGATAGAGGGGCGAAATGATGGAGAATTTTTCCCACATCCTTCAATGCCTGCTGATAGAAATAGGCACATATTCATGAACTAACCATTTTGGAAGCACCTCTCATTTCAAGGTACAAGTTAATTTTTATATTCCCATATTTGAAGGTTAGATAGATGCGGATGCCCTAAACAAATGATTAAATATGATAGACAATTATTTCTTTGCTCACCATTTTTTTGAGAGGGAAAATATCACCTTCACACTACTTAAAGATATCCCCCATGTAAAACATTGGTGGGAAACTTACTAGGAGAAAAGTTCCACAGAGGAGTTTGGAATATATGAGGTCGAGCCCACTTGGGATTTTTGTGTGGATGCGGTAAAGGAACAATATTACCCTGTTGGAAACTATGAGGACTAGTACATGAGATGGACCACACTATGACAAGAGAGAGGCCAAGCAGTTCTGGAGTTCACCAATACCTTCCATACCTTGCGCACCAAGCTAGGTATCAAAGAATCCAAACAAAATTTGGTTATGGAATACCATGGGGTCCTACAAAGATACATCCAATTTGAAATGGATTTTTTAGACATCTCATCACTCAGTGCTTCTTATCGATATGCTGTTAAAATCGAGAAGAAATTTAAGCACCATAACAAATGGGAGTTGATGTCTGCAAATCCGCAACAACCAAAGTATGACAAAGATGGCCCTAACAAATAGTCTTCCAAAAACTATTCCAAGCCACAGGAAAAGAAGGGTCATGGGAAGAAAAAGAAGGACACCAGAAAATGGTGCAATTTCCACAAAATCCCTTGGCACAACACCAATGAATGTAGCTCAAAACAGTCATTGGTGGTTGAGATCAAAGATAAGGAGCCGAATCCTGATTCTGAATCTGATTTTGAAAATACTAGTAAAGGACAGATCATTGACGCAAACCCCACTGCTATTGTCATGACCGTAACAATTCAACCAAAAGAACCAACAGATCCTGAAGAGGGGGAGCGCCATTTTCATTCATAGATGTGGGTGAAGGGGACCCTACTGCATTTTATTGTTTATAGAGGAAGCCAGATGAACCTCATCTAAGAAGAGGTCGTTAAATAGTTGGGATTATGGACAAAACCACACCCATAGCCATACAACATTGGGTGGCTTTGCCAAGGATGAGATCTTTGTGTTAGCCATCAATGATGATTGACATACTACATCCAACCCTTCAAGGATGAGGTATTATGTGATGTTTACCCACTGGATGTCTGTGATGTTCTCTTGGGCCAACCATATATGTGGAGACACCATGTTGTTTATGTGTCTCGACCTTGTAGTGTCATTGTTTCTCTAGGGGGTCATCTCTACAGAATTCCAAAGGTAGTTCCGACTATTTTTCCACCTAAAAAATGTTGCAAGGTAGTATCTCATACTGCAAAATTCAACTTCTTCACAATCTGTTCAAAAGGGGAATAGAAGGAAACTGCAACCACTACAACCTCACCCAAAGCACCTTCTATCCAATAGAAGTAGGTCGACAAGGTTGCAAAAAAGAGCAACTATTTCTTCTACACACTGTCCTCTTGTGTAGCTTGACTTGTTGAAAAACCTCATCCTTAATAGGTTCATGATAGACTTCCACAAACTGAGCAGTGCGATGTCTCCAACAAGGCAAGCAACTCACCAAGATTCAGATTCAACAAATTTTTTTTCCTCTCCCCCAGGCACTCAACGCAATGGAGACCATTGATTCCTAAGGAGGGAGGATTGATCCAGGTGGATATCAATGGCCACCCACGTTTTCCAACTAGCTCAAAACAATTTTCTGGCAATTTTGGTAATTTACTATTTTTAGCAGTTTTTAACTTCCGGGGCCATTTTGAGGCCCTAAACGACGTTTTTTGGAAAATGGGGAGAAATATGAAATTTCCTTCGATATTTCCTTCAAAATGAATCTCCTCGACAATACCTTTCCAACAGGCTATCATGCGCCTAAAACAAAGATTGTATGCAAACATTACGACCCCATGAACTTGATGTACTAACTTAACCAAATAGTGCCTACATGAGTTTTGACGCTTCATCTCCTAGGGTTAGGTTTTTGGGCTTTTGGAATTCCTATTTATTGTAAAAAGTCCTTCAGAGCCTCATTGCAATCATATTCTTGCGAATGCGAGTAGCCATCACATCTTATCTTAGAGATAAGATGCCACCATTCTAGCGAGTCTTTCACTTTGTATTTTTACAGTCTCTGTTACACATAAAAAATACTCATTTTGATAGTGTCGGAAGTGTCGTCATTACAAGTGTCGCAAGTGTCTTATTTTTCTCACAAGGTCGCAAGTGTCGCATGTTGCTCACAAGTGTCAAAAGTGTTAGGGAAGCATGCTTCCATGATGCCTATGTCGTGCTTATAACGACATGAGAAAGACACTTGAAACATCTCAAACGTTTGATTTGGAAGAGGAAAAATGAGTCAACAGGATTGCAAACCTTTTTCCATCTGAAAACACCTCAAAAACTAGCTTTTGGAGGAGAGCGCTCCCCTATACCTCTTCTAGGAGTGTCGACGCTCCCCCTTACAATGTCTGGGAGCATTATAAAGCTCCTCTAGCCCTTTTGAGGGAGCTCTATGGATTTTGAGAGCGTTGGCGCCCCCCTAAAACCTACTAAGGAGTGCTACAATGCTCTGATGGTCCTTTTGAGGGAGCGCTACCTATTCTAGGCAGTTGAAAAGTTGTTGAGATGAATGGGGGAAGGATATTTTCATTCTTGGAAGGTAGTTGGATTCAAATCCCTAGTCCAGCCATGATCTTAGGGCAGATCCTCAACTGAAGGAGGCAAATCCTCAACTTCCCCAAGGATATCTCAATTGGTTAAATCCTCTCCAAGGCTATATAAGAAAGCTTTCTAATGGTGAAAGGGGATTGGAAAAGGAGAATTACACCAAACTTATGATCTCATAAGTGGTGCTGGAACAAAGATATTTTGGAGGCAAGAGACCTATGATCTCATAGGGAGCAATCAATGAAGCTATCATTAGTCGGATCGTGGATCTTTTGAGCAAGGGGTAGACAAGGAGGACTTGGCAGAGCTATTGCAATTCATCTATGGATGTAAGCAATGTTTTGTCCTCATTAATATAATTTGCTTGGCCTGTTTCTTTCTAGTTTGTGTCTGATCTTACATGAACTTATCATTGATAGATAGATCTATTTTCAAGCTAATATCAATAGAGTAGGAAGCGGTCGTACTTTGTTTGTCTACAGGGCTCATCGAGGAGCAAGAGTTCGGAGCTCAACTCGGAGCGTGTAGGGACAAACGTCGATAAAGAGGTACTTATATTCTCCTTCATTCTCATTTATTAGTTTGTATAGATCTGCAAGGAAGTCAGTGTCCACATTAAGCACTTTCTATCTTAGAGTTTAGGGTCTTTCTCTTTGAGGCAATCTACCTATCCACGGAGAGATTTTCCTACAACAGAAACTGACGACTCCACTGGGGAAGGAATAAAAAATTTCTTGGTTTTGTTTTTCCTCATAGGACTTGTCTTACCTGATTGTTTTCAGACCTTGTTCACCCCATTTATCTGATTGCATTTCCTGATTGACCCTTCACTTCATCACACTCATCTTGTTTGTCAAATTTTGACTGAAAATTTTGGGTTTTTTGGACTTTTTTCTGAGCTTTAGGACTCCAGCGCTCCTCTTCCTTGTTAGCAGAGCACTAACACTCCCTTAAGATTCTGGATAGAGATTTATAATTCTCTGGTGGCCCTTATACCAGAGCGCCAACCCTCTTTTTCCCAAAATCTCTTCAAAAATTGCAATTTTTGGAGGTCAAAACTCTATTTTTTGACTTGTTGAGTTGTTTTGTGATTCAATCATTCTTCCTTTGACCTTTGACATGCTTCATATTGAGAATTAAAAATCTTCTTGTTCATATTTTATGCCCTTATTCATTCTTTTTGAGTTTTTGCTGTTGAGAGCTTGAAATCAATCCACTGCTTTCTCCTCTCCTATCCGACTAAGCAAAACTCTATTGAAGGGCATTTGAAGTATGTAACTCTTATCATTTG
>ML790155.1:264045-282832 GCA_009831015.1 Picea engelmannii | reverse complement strand
AGTCTTACCCAGGTCTTAGAAATGTGGTCCTCCACTTCATCAGCCTTTGTCAGTCATGTTGATGATACCCCGTCAACTAGTGATGTTCAGGTTGGTAGGAAGAAGCAAACTATCAAGTTCCCTTGCATGTTATGTAAAGGTAATCATTACTCTCACCTTTGTCCTCGCATGGACAAGACTTCTTCTCTTTTGGAAAAACTTCAACTTCCAAAAGGTTATCGTAATATTTCCTCTAATCCATCATTGGTTGATGGACTGGTCAATCCAGTTCCATCCCCGGTCAGTCTGGTTGATTAGGTGGTCAATCTAGTCTCCTCCTCGATTGAACCACGAACCCAAGTAGCTGGTCCAATTTCGTCATCCATCAGCCCCGCTCTTCATCAAAAGAGTGACACCAAAGTGGTTGATATGTTTTCATCCTCGGTCGATCCCACTCTCCCGTTAGAGAGTGACACCAAAGAGGTCGATCCATTTCCACCCATCGACCCCATTCTTCCCTTGGAGAATGAAACTCAAGTGGTCGATCCATTTTTGCCATCGGTCGATCCCACTCCTCCATTGAGGAATGCCAAAGTGACTGATCCAGTTCCTTCCTCGGTTAGTCCCACTCTTCCTATGAAGAGTGATAAATTGGTCTATCTAAGTCCACCATTGGTTGATCTGATCCAATCATCGGTCGATCCTTCTCTCTCTCTAGAGAGTAAACCCAATACTTCCCATGTTTTTCTCATTAATACAGACTCTACCGTACCGGGGGGCATTCCTCCTTCTCCTACAAAACCCCCTCCAAGTAATGAGACCATCCTTTTTGATTGGGGTGTGCTAACTGGACCTCATCTTCCCTCCCACATTCCTTTCCAGATTACAATACAGGTTTGTGGTCGGGATGTTCCTCAAACGCTGATAGATGAAGGTGCGTCTGTTATTATTTTGTCTTCTGTTGCTTGGTACGCTTTGGGTTGCCCGCAGCTTGCACTGGTTACACAGAATCTGTTAGATTTTAACAGAAGAACTAGTCAACCTTTAGGGATCCTTCCTCAGTTTCCTGTAACTTTGGGAGGGAAAACTGTCTTTATCAATGTCATGGTAGTCTAAGACCCCTTGGATTTTGCTTTACTCCTTGGGCGGGATTATGTCTATGCTATGAAATCTCTTGTATCCACCCTTTTCCATGTGATATATTTTCCTCACGATGGAAGAATTGTGACTATTGATCAACTTTCATTCATCGGCCCTGACTGGGTTACCTCCCTAAGTGGTTCTTATATGTAGACAGTATCACCCCCACCGCATGTCAATTATGTGGCATTGTCTCCCATGACCTCAACTTCCGACGATTTGGATCCGGTAGTGGACATGGTGATTTATTCGATAGGATTATTGGAGACTGATCTCCTTAATCCTATTGCGACCCTCGATATGTGTTCCTTCTCGAGTGATTATCTTCCATCCAACGAAGATATCTTGGAATCCATGACCGAGTTTTTTACCTTGACATGGTATCCTTCCAGAACATTTTGGAAGCCATGATCAAGAAGCAACCATGAACATAGTTTCTCTTCTCTGTGGAAAGCTCGTTAAAAAATGAAACATAGGTCATGAGCATATTTTCTCTTCTCTGTGGCAAGCTCGTTAAAAAATGAAATAGAGGTCATGAGCATAGTTTCTCTCCTCTGTGGCAAGCTCGTTAAAAAATGAAACAGAGGCCACTAGCATAGTTTCTCTTCTCTGTGGCAAGCTCGTTAAAAAATGAAACAAAGGTCTTGAGCATAGTTTTCTTCTCTGTAACAAGCTCATTAAAAAATGAAACAACAATCTGAGGATCGAACCTAGAACCTTGAGCATAGTTCTTTTCCTGTGTCAAGCTCGTTAAAAAATGAAACAATCACCTCTCCCTTCAAGTTGAGTCTTTCGCCAGATCTCGTAGATTTCGAGTCAAGTATTTCGTTAGGTCTCATTTTTGAACCTTCATTTCATCCACCTGTATCCTTTTTCTCCATCTAGAATAGAAATTAGTGACAACCTCAAAGTCGGTGAATGAATTGAAGCTTGGGGGGCATGTCTCCAGCCTTTGATGATCATTCTGGAGCTAAGTCACCAGCTTTTAAGCTGGGGGCATACTGAGCTTAGTCTTTGTTCTTTCTTGTGCTCGTAAATACATGAGAATGCAACCGGGTAAACTTTTATCTCTTTTTCGGACCCGTACGGATACACGAACACACGAAAAAGGAACCCCCTAGAGTCATCTTTAAACCCTTTTCAGACTCTCTAAATATGAAAAGATTGTCGAGTGACCTTGCTTCCTTTCACACTCGTTAAAAGGTCAGAAAGGGCGTCTTTCGAGCGATAGTTTATCTCTTTTTCGGTCTCGTTAGACTACTGTACGAAAAAGGAACTGAGATAGTTCTCTTTTAAGTGTTTTTCCAAACTCTATAATCCTGAAAAACCTTCGAGTTTTCTGTCTTTGGACTCGTTAAAACACACATCGACAGGCCCATATGGGACTGATCCCTTACTTCTTTCGGTTCGTTGAATAAAGGAAGATGAACTTACTGAAGGTGATTTATATCAAGAATGTGTTATCCTCTTCAAGCTCATTAAATCAAAAAGAGGTACTCGTCTATCTAGATGGGGGAAAAAATTGAAAGAAGCAAGCCAAGCAGTCTCTTGAGAACATTATCCAACAATTCTTAGAGCCACCCTTGAACATGACACTTTGTCGTTTGCATGCATCATAATCTAGTGAACCTCTACACTGAACTAATCCTTTGAGTTCCTTTCACTCCTTTGGGTCACCCGACGCAATTCACAGTATCCACTGCATAGTTTTTGTCCATGTCATGTTTTGTTGTTGTGCCTCAGTGTTCAAGGGAAGTATCTTCCTCTAGAGTTAGCCATCCCAAATATCTTGCCTCAAAACTTGTGTCAGTCCATTTCCATTTGATCTACCAATTACATCTCTATGTCTGTTTCGTGTCGTTGATGGGGGATACATCAAGGCCCTCCTTCGACGAGCCTATTCCTGTCGACCTCAGCACATTATCCGAAAATTAGGCTTAGAAACCAGTTAGTACTTTGGGACCTGCATGCCTCAATGGCATGCCTCCTCACATTCGACATTGGGTTTACATCATTGACCTCTGATCGGATGATTCCACGGATGTTCGACTTCAACTCATCCATTCACATTCGTTGGAATGTACTAGGGTACCTTGGGAATCATTGACACTAATGGTGATCTCTCACGCTTGTTAATGGTTTACATCATTGACTGGTAATGAAGTGGTTTCTGCCATGTTCGACATCAGGATATCTATTCACATGGTTAGATTCATACTACATCGAGATCGGTAAGAAGACCCTGGGTTGAGTGATCACTTTGATATGTACTTTGCCCCAGGTTGCGAAGGAGTTTCTTTTGAACAATGACACATATGATGTTACATAGATCCACTTTGTATTGGTCGTGGCTATGTCTTGTCATCTCATAGATCCACTGTGTATTCTTCGTAGCTACGATCAATTCATGTTATAAGAGTATAGATCCATAGTGTATTTTCAGTGGCTATACCTTTTTATCAATACAATTATGGATCCGCAGTGTATTTTATGGCAGCCATATCTTGCAAGTATTGATCACCCAAGCATAGGTATGCCTGCCTTGGGTTTGAGACATGTCATAATATTTGTTGGATGCTTGTGTGCAGCTTTTGTCAGGTTCTCTGCATCTATACCCTTTCTTGAAAGTCTACAAAGTATTTCAATTATCAGTTCCTATCTTCTAACTTCATACTTTGGGGGGAAATCTGTTACACATAAAAAATACTCACTTTGATAGTGTCGCAAGTGTCGTCATTACAAGTGTCGCAAGTGTCACATTTTTCTCACAAGGTCACAAGTGTCGCATGTTGCTCACAACTGTCGAAAGTGTCAGGGAAGCATGCTGCCATGACGCCTATGTCGTTCCTATAATGACATGAGAAAGACACTTGAAACACCTCAAACATTTGATTTGGAAGAGGAAAAATGAGTCAACATTCTTGCAAACCTTTTGTCATCTGAAAGCACCTCAATAACTAGCTTTTGGAGGAGAGCGCTCCCCTATACCTCTTCTAGGAGCGCCGGTGCTCCCCCTTACATTGTCTGGGTGCATTATAAAGCTTCTCTGGCCCTTTTGAGGGAGCGCTATGGATTTTGAGAGCGCTGGCACCCCCCTAAAGCCTACTAAGGAGCGCTACAACGCTCTGATGGTCCTTTTGAGGGAGTGCTACCTATTCTAGGCAGTTGTTAAGTTGTTGAGATGAATGGGGGAAGGATCTTTTCATTCATGGAAGGCAGTTGGATTTGAATTCCTAGTCCAGCCATGATCTTAAGGAAGATCCTCAACTGAAGGAGGAAAATCCTCAACTTCCCCAAGGATATCTCAATTGGTTAAATCCTCTCCAAGGCTATATAAGAAAGCTTTCTAATGGTGAAAGCGGTCTGGAAAAAGAGAATTACACCAAACTTATGATCTCATAAGTGGTGCTGGAACAGAGATATTTTGGAGGCAAGAGACCTATGATCTCATAGGGATAAATCAGTGAAGCTATCAGCAGTCAGATCGTGGATCTTTTGAACAAGGGGTAGACAAGGAGGACTTGGAAGAGCTGCTGCAATTCATCTATGGTTGTAAGCAATGTTTTGTCCTCGTTAATATAATTTGCTTGGCCTGTTTCTTTCTAGTTTGTGTCTGATCTTACATGACCTTATCAGTGATAGATAGATCTATTTTCAAGCTAACATCAATAGAGTAGGAAGTGGTCATACTTTGTTTGTCTACAGGGCTCATTGAGGAGCAAGAGTTCGGAGCTTAACTCGGAGCGTGTAGGGACAAACGTCGATAAATAGGTACTTCTATTCTCCTTCCTTCTCATGTATTAGTTTGTATAGATCTGAAAGGAAGTCAGTGTCCATGTTAAGCACTTTCTGTCTTAGAGTTTAGGGTCTAGCTCTTTGAGGCAATCTATCTGTCCGTAGGGAGATTTTCCTACAACAGTCTCTGTACATTTATTTCATTAATAGAAATTGTGTATTACTATATCTCTGTGTTTATGGTTTCATCTCTGATACATTTATGTTATATTATTGGATATCCATGATATCTCTGTGCATTTATTTATTATATCTCCACTCTCATTTCATGCCGAAAATAATCTAGATCAGGTCGGTCGAAGATGGAGCACCCAGGTGGACCAGAGATCGCAGGATATCACTTGTTTTGTGGGCTTGTAGACCATGCAAAGGGATTTTAGGGTTTATGTAACAAGTTATGGGATGTCAGCCCATGGGTTTACCCATGTTTAGGCCTTTTTGTAATTGTATAAATAAGTAGTCGCTAAGCAATGTAGATGGTGATTAGCTTAGTGCATGACTACTAGTAGGGTTAGCTATGTGAAAACAACATGTTTGTCTTAGTGAAAGAGATTGGCTCTGTGCTTTGTGTGAACATACTATGTAGGATTTGTCTCTGTGCTTTGACCTAGTTTTGGGAAGGAGGATCTGGTGCGCAGCTCGCAGATCTCTTGTCCTCGATGAAGTTAGGCTCTGTGGCTTTGTGCACAGGAGTAGATGAATGTAAGAAGATTTGAGACTAATAAAGAAGAAGAAGAATAAGAGGTTGGTGGACGTAGCCCCACACTGGGGTGAACCACATATATCCTGTGTTTGATGTGCTTTGTGCGATGTTGTTTATGTGTTTATTTTCTTGGTGTTGTTTTTTTTAATGTATAATGAATGCATCCAATGTTATAGCTTAGTGATTAATGATGAGAATGAATGCTAGATCTGATTTAATTCTATGTGCTAAGTGATTGGAAGTGTTAGATCTTGATTATTACTACACTTCTCTATAATAAGGGCTAATCTGCGATGTACATGAGAATTATAACCTAATGCATCTTGTTGGCTAAGTTCTCTATTAAGTGTTGTAATCACAGATCTGTGTCCCATCTTGGTTGTAGACACCTGAGTCCTGCAACCCCCCTTGCCTCTACCTCGGGTGTGACTTCATCTGCTTCGCAGGTGTTTCCAAAAGGGTCGATAGTTAGGGTTTTGTTGGTGCGTTGTTGAAGCATTGAACCCTAGGTCTGCCCMTGTGCCCAACAAATGGTTCCTTTGCCAGGACCTGCAATTGTGAWTGTTGAGAACTGGAGAAAAGAGAAAACTTTGTGYGTAGATTTGTTGTTGTAGTGCACAATATTCTAATTGACTTGTGAAGCTTTATGCTAAGAAAAGAAACCAGATCTGAAAGAAATAGGTAATATCTTAAAGCTTTGTGCTATGGTGAAGGTAAGATAAGTGGAAATTTTTGCTTSAAAAGTATGAATCTAGGTATGTTTGATAGATTTTGTTCTAGTTTGAAGGCTAGGGCATAGTTAGAAGAAAGATTTGATATGAATAAATTTKATAGAAATAGAGAAAAATATGTTATTCCTATGCATAGAAAATTGTTTTGGAATAATAAGTGGATGCAGGAACCTAGAAAGAATTTTTGTAGATTGCAGGTACATCAATGTGATCCCARTGCATAGTACAGGAAATACTGGGGTTCATTTAAGAGAAAGAGAGGATTGACACTGTGTTATAATTGTAGAAGATCGGGACATATTGCTAAAGAATKCCCTGGTGTAGATCCTATTTGTCTTTATTGTAAATCTATTGGTCATGAGGTTGAGGATTGCCCAACATTGATTRCTAAAGTTGAAAAGATGAACAAGAGACAAGAAAACTATAAAGAAGGTCAAGAGACTGAGAAACATACAGAAAAAGAGTCAGAAACCATGTTAATACAGTTAAAAGAAGAAATGGATTATCATAGAGACATCAGTTTGCCAGAGATCTTGAAAGAAAAATATTGCATAGTTACAAGGATAGAATACTACGACATAGACTGTGTATTAGATGAAGAAACACATGTGAATATTATGCCATAAAACACTTGGGGAAATTTTGGGAAAGACTTCATGATACCTTGTGGAAGAGTTAGGATAGGCTTGTTTAAAGGAAATATGATAACCCTATGTGGAAGAGTTACTAATATACTTATGATTGCTCAGGAAACATCAACAAAAGAGGATTTTGAAGTTATTAGGTTTTTTGAGAACAATGCCCCTTTCCCACTTTTACTAGGAAATACTTGGATTGAGAAGGATTAGATCAGAAGGAAAGCAGAGGAGGAAGCCACATAAAATAAAAAACAATAACTAAGGGATTTCATAGCTCAAAGAATAGATCGAATGATAGAAGAATGAGAAGTTGAATCGAAGCATCATAATGAAAGAGAAGTAGCTGTCAACTTTGAAAGAGAACAAGAAGGTTTGAAGGACCTATCCATGCAAGAAGAAAGTATGTCCACCCAGGACCTAGTAAGAAAAGAGGTATTACCTTTGAACCCTTTGAAAGAACATTAGTAGCACGAAGTCACTACGCTAAGAATATATAATCATAAGAATGGAAAGAGGAATCCATAGACTCAGATCACAAGAAATAATGCAAGGAAGCTCAGTAAGAAGAAATCCAAGCTAGAAAAACTGCGGGAAATTCTAGAAAAGACTTTGCAGGAGGAAGATCTGTAGAATTCAAACTTTGTCGGAATAACAGAACCACGAAGAATAGGACTTCTCCATAGAAAATATATATGACCGTTGGAGGCACCCCGATCGTTACAATGACACTCTGGAATGACTAGAAACACAATTATTGCAGGAAAGACCGTCGTTGGACCGCTAAGACTGTGCCATAACGGATGGATTCCTATTGATTGAGGCAATCCTTCCCATTGGAGGAACCCATTACGACGTTGCTTATTTAACTCGTCGAACGCTACGCTGGGGCCACTTTTTCCAAACTGAGATATCTGAGATAAAGGAGAATCGATTGCATATCGAACTGTGCTTTATAGACCTTGCCATTTATTTGGTTACCTTGCTTGTCCATTCACCTACCTGATTTATTTTATTACAAGTGTGAATGTCGGGAGAACATAGCTCATTAGAGAAGTCTATGGAGGAGATACTTGTAGACCTCATGACTAAGAAAGTCATGTCTGTAGGACTACAAGTGTCATCGACTGGGGGCCTAAAAGCCTCCCCCTCGACTGGATGTCATTCTAGCTGAACCGCGACTGAGAAGCGAAAAAAGCACTGCGATGATATGGATAACGTGAAGAAGATCCCATTGGTTTTGATAGACTACATCCTACCTTTGGTTGGAACAATTAACCACGACAACATCCCATGGGATTTTGAGTACACACTGATCACTGCATACATCCCGAAGGGGATAAGTGTAGTTGGACCTCAGTTAGGACATATCCCATCACTGAATAAAAGTGACTTCAACCTCAGAGACTGGAAAAACTATGTGATGCTTGCACCACATAGGTATTTAATGAAGATGACTGAAAAGAAGCCGTGCATAGTCTCCCAACCATGGACAAAGGATTTCGTGTAATCAACGATCCTAAACATGATGAAGATCCCTCACTTTGGACGACACTAGGAGGTTAGCACTTGCGTTAAAATCATCATGTCGTGCTATCATGGAGTCTATCTATGGATCGACAGGTGCATCACTGTGGATCCAACATTGATCCAGTTGATCACAGGATTGAGCATGCAGGAACTAGAACCTCAACAGTTCTACCCAGGGAAGGCTGCATATCATTCCCTGGCACAATGCATAAAGGAAGATTATGGGGATGTAGAGAAGGGAAAGCAAGGCTACAAGGTAACCTCCATCCAAGATGGCGCAGTGCACCTAGCTTGTCATCTTATAGATGGTAAGCTCATCAGAAAAAACCATCCAACACAGGTCATTGGATTTGTAGTAGACCTCATCGGGAAGTGTGTATAAGGAATGCGAATGAATTGGGTGAGCTACCTCATCAACAAGTTTAAGAAGGAATGTCGCAAAGCGCAATATCAGGAATATGATTTTTATTTTAGTTGGCTATTGATATTGATTGCATTTGTCGCTTGGAAAATGTCAGAAGGAGCAACCTTCCCAAAAGTGGAGCCATCGGAGCCGTTGGCCACAAAGTTCTCCACCTTATGTTATACAAATGATATGGAGAAGCAATGGAAATTGAACGAGGTGTTTCATGCTTACTACCTACACTTGAAGCATGCTATTGAAGCATTCCCATGAATGACACCCAACACTTTGCATTAGTACAAGATGCTAGAAAAGTTCTGTGCATATCGACACTTTATTTATATCATTGATCGTAGGGATGAAAGTAAGGAGGAGATCACCAAAGACATGGAAGAGATCACCAAATAATGTCCAACAAAGTTCCTTGTACTAGTGGAAGATGTATAACTCTTCGACCTCGATATAATAGGCAGTCCATTGGTCACCTGGTTCGAACATGATGGAAAGGCCAACGTGAAGAAAAAGAAGAAAAAGAAGAAAAAGGAAGAAGTGAAGAACATAGAAATGAATGAGGAGGACAATGCCTCAAAGGAGAGTAGGCCTCACTCACATGTAGGAGGAGGAGGAGACAAAGTGAACCAAGAAGAAGGAGGGGAAGAAGGAGAAAATCAAGACAAAGGTGAAGTTACACCTCCAAAGGATCCCCCTATGGAGGCCAAGAAATCAAAGAAAAGGAAAGTTTACCTGCAGAAACCCTCAACACAGAAGAAGACCTGAGCCAATAAGACTCAGTCGAAGAAAGTACTCACAGTTGATGATGTCGATCTCATCATCACAGTCATAGAATACACCTTAGAGGATATGATCCAGAGACATGAAGCAAAGAAAGAAACACTGTATGAAAAAATAGAGGAGGAGCTCAAGGACATACAACAAGCTATCCATTCAAGCCACACAGTACCTACTGCGCCTTCTTAAGTGGAAATTGTAGAATTGGGGGATGAGCCCACCCAATTACGAATATTAGTAGATGCAACAGAGGCTTGACTTCATCGAGTCCAAGAAGAAAAGGAGCAGGCTACATAAGCCATGAAGCAAGAAAAGGAGAAGGTCTTAGAGAAACTTCGAGTTGCGGAGAAAGAGAAAGATGAAATCAGGGCGTTGTTCAAGGAGGACAAAGAGAAGATGCAGAAATAAAAAGATCAACTGCTCGCAGAGAAGACTGTGGTAAAAGAGGCAGTGACTAAAGCAGTTCACTCTGTGTTGGGCTTGGCACAAGAGGAACCAGAGTCAATCGAGATGAAAGTGGGGAAGCTCGCCGAAGCCATTCAATAAATTCAAGAAAGGATAATGGAGTTAGAGCTCCAAGCAGTGTTGAGCACTTTGAAAGAAGTGTGCGATCATAAGGAAGATATTTCCAAAAGAAAAACATAAATAATTAGGGCACTCACCTCAGAGTGCAAGAAAATGAGTGATCACAGTGCACAAAACTATGAGCACCTTGCAGAAGATCCAGAGCTGAAGAAACTGGAAGCACAACTCCAGGAGGTGAAGTAGCAAGCATCCACTATGCAAGCGTAGATCAAGTTTCTTATTACGGTTGAGAAAATGAAGTGATAATAGGAGCAATGTGCCATCCAATAGAAGGTTACTTCCATCTAGAGAAAAGTCATGGAGGTGACACAGAGACTCCAGCTGGTGTAGGATGAAGCTTGTACACTTTTTGAAGAGATTGAAGGCCAAGGCTTGCAACTAGACCAAGTAGTTGCGATAGTGGAACAATGCCTGAAAGGGCCTATTAAAGAGCAAGTGATTCAAGCATTCATCGAGAAGGATGCTCTAGAGAAGCAACAAGTCGAGGCATCTCGAGGCCTTCAAAGCAACACTGCCCAGATTTGAGTGACTCAGGATGAGTCACAGGTGATTGTTGGGGTCCTGTTGGCCCTTGACCAAATTTTTAGGAAACATTGGTTGTGTTTGACCACTTTTGGGACTTCGACAGGATGGTCGAACATGGAGCACCCAGGTGGAGAGGATATCATAGGATCTCGCTTTTTTTGCAGGCTTGTGGACCCATCAAAGGGTTTTTAGGGTTTATGTAACAGGTTCTAGGATGTTGGGCCATGGGTTTACCCATGTTTAGGCTTTTTTGTAATTATATAAATAAGTAGTATCTAAGAAATGTAGATGGCAATTGGCTTAGTGCATGACTACTAGTAGGGTTTTCTATGTCCAAAGAGTATGTTTGGATTAGTGAAAGATATTTTAAGTTTCTTTATGCAATTTGGTTGTGTAAAATAAGGATTTTTGCGAACAAGCTATGTAGGAGTTGGCTATGTGCTTTGACCTAGTTTTGGGAAGGAGGATCTGGTGCACAACTCATATATCTCATGTCCATGGTGGAGTTAGTCTCTGTGGATTTGTGCACAGGAGTAGATTAATGTAAGAATATTGGAGACTAATAAAAAATAACAGGAAGAAGTTGGTGGACGTAGCCCCACACTGGGGTGAACCACATATATCCTGTGTTTGATGTGCTTTGTGTGATGTTGTTTATGTGGTTATTTTCTTAGTGTTGTTTTTGTTGTTATGTATAATGAATGCATATGATGTTATAACTTAGTTATTAATGATGAGAATGAATGCTAGATCTGATTTAATGTTGTGTGCTAAGTGATTATAAGTGTTAGATCTTGATTATTACTGCGCTACTCTGTAATAAGGGCTAATCTGTGATGTACGTGAGAATCATAACCTAATGCATCTTATTGGCTAAGTGCTATGTTAAGTGTTATAATCATAGATCTGTGTCCCATCTTGGTTGTAGACACCCGATTCTTGTAACCTCCCCTACCTCTACCTCGAGTGAGAATTCATCTGCTTCACAGGTGTTGCTGAAAGGGCCAATAGTTAGGGTTTTGTTAGTGCGTTGTTGAAGCGTTGAACCCTGGGTATGCCCATGTTCCCAACAACTATTATCTTGGACTTGGAGTCTGATGTGAATGTGTTATCTAAGAATACATGAGAGATGATGGGGAAACCCAAGTTAATTTGGTATCCTATTCAATTAAGGATAAAAAATAAGCATAAGATAGTACCAATTGGATTATTAATAGGAGTACAAGTGAATATAGATGGAGTGCGCAATACAACATACTTTGAATTCATTGAGGTCATGGATGATAGTCAACTATATCCAAAATTTATGGGATTAGAATGAGAATTTTATAATCAGACGATCCTTAATATGAAGAGGAGGGAAATGATATTTGAATTCGAAGACTTGAAAGGTACTACACCATTGGATCGAAGAAAAGGAAAGAGGTACATAGAACCAACAAGAGGGAACAACATTTACAACTTGTATAACATGACTGCGTGGATGGATGATTATGTTAACACCACTATAGATGGTACACTAATTTGGAGAAGTATTAGTTCATGTGCATTATATTCATAGGAAGGTATGAAACATTGGCAACAAATGATGCACAAAGTATCAACTAGACGATGTGAGCACATAACTCGATCATTGCGATGGATTGGAACAAATTTATGTGATCCACCCAAGTATGATGGATTGATGAAGATCAATTTATTTGTAAAGGAATTTGAGTCATAGGTACCTAAACAATAGAGGATTGTAACGCTATATGTTGTCCTGAAAGATACTCTAGCTAGATGGTGGGATACATATAAACAAGGGATGGAATACTGGTTGTATGTAGAAGGCTAATGCAAGTGAGATTTGGTATTGGTTTGGAGAGTATTGCATAAAATCATACAAGGGAGAGTGATCCAACATGTCACATTGAGCAGTGAAGAACCCTATGGAGTTAAGTACTTGTGATATAATGGACGCACAAATTTATACATACATTGGATACAATTATGAAGAACTAGTATCTGGAGATGGAAATGCGTAGAGAAACAACAAGCTAGGATGAGTTGGTTCAAAGGTTCAAGGTAAAATTTACTTTTGAATATGAATCCCCATTAATGGATGCAACATTACATGATACTTGAACCAAGATCTTCTCAAAATAAGGGTCGATGGAAGTGGTACCAGTATACAGTGCACATAGAGCTGCTATGACTGTCCATGATTTACTAGAGTGTTACAATGTTTCTAAGGAATAACATTATTAAGAATATCCCAAGAGTGTGAAAGTACCTAAAACAAAAGGAGAATGGGAAGTAGAAGGCATAGATCTTGAGTCTGTTGCATACAAATGACCAATTAAAATGTGGAAGGTAAACATTGGGATGATAGAGAATCCAAAGTTTGTGCAGATAAGAGATTACTAGAGTGATGAAATAGTGGAGAAGATTTCAGATTTACTACGCGAGTATCAGGATCTATTCCCAACCACATTCTAAGAAATGAAGGGGCTAGCTAGGGACTTAGGTGATATGAAGATTACTTTGAAAATAGGTGCTAGGCTAGTGCGAAAGAGACCTTACAAGTTAAATCTTAAGTACAAAGAGAAGGTGAAATAAGAAATAGATGAATCTTGGACGCAGGTATCACTGAACTAGTGGTGGAATCGGAGTGGATRAGCCCAATGGTAGCGAGATACAATAAAACAAGAGGAGTCAATATTTTCATAGATATGAGGAAKCTAAATGATGCATGTTTACATGATCCATTTCCCACACCATTAAAAAATGTGGTACTAGAGAACGTAGGAARGAAAGAGACTTATTCTTTCATAGATGGATTCTCAGGGTACCATCAGATAAAAATTGCACAGGAAGATTGGTACAAGACTACTTTTGTGATAGAGTGCAGAAGTTATCAGTATACACTAATTCCCTTTGGACTGAAGAATTCCCYTGTAGTTTTTTCAAGAATTGTGGTTGCAACGTTTAAGGTATTTATTCATAAGTTACTTGAAGTATACTTTGATGATTGGACTATTTTCAATCTATTGAAGGATCACATAGAAGTAYTCAGATTAATGTTGGATATGTGTAGACAATGTGAGTTTTCATTGAATTTTAARAAGTGTATTTTTTGCGCACCGTTTGGAATTTTATTGGGCCATGTGATCTGGAAGTAGGGATTACTAGTGGATCTGACCAAGATTAAAGTGATTCTGGATTTACAACCACCTACATGAGTTAAACAACTGAGGGAAACTAATCCGAGATCTTTTCATCGAGTGACTTATAAATAATTTCATTAAATGAGCATAAATTAAAGTGCACCATTAAATAAGGAAAAGATCAATAATGAAGAGACATAAGCATCAAATATGAACACAATAAATTGATAACATATTTCATCCCTGGTGGACTACATCTATGGGTCCTGCTTTCAAATGGGTAGGATTTTTCATTAACTCAACAAAAGAATTTGGAAAAATACATAAGTATACCTCATTCTGAAATCAAGCTACATAAGTATTTATCAGATCACAAAACAGGCAACATCGTTGAATTTGTGGCATCGAATTACCTAAAAATGACTGTCTTCATGCCTTGATCCGACCCTGGCACTCCCAGGCCCAAGAAGAATATTGTCTCGATTTTTATGCCCTACAACCTGCAATAAATGGTGACGTACCTTGTCTCAAATTATGTTCCCAATTGTATGCATGCACACCTCCTTCCCAAGATCTGGGTGGATGTACCTTTTATGTATTAAAACTGACATTGATTACAACATAGGGCTGTTGGCGCGTTGGTTCTAGCGCATGTGTTAAGGCATTAATAGGGGGGGATGTCTTGGGGTCAAGCCCGTGAGCCTCCTCTTTGGCTTGATTGTTGTAACTATATGTATAGATATACCATGTTCTGTTTCGCTAGTTTGGTGAAGCCTCTAACCAGGTTCTATTTTTGGTTTGTTGCCGGATTTGGCAGGGTCATGCCAATTTTTTTTTTTTCAAAATTCCACTCATGGGTTGTCATTGGGAATTTTCCCACTGCCACGTGGCATCCCATGATTGGGTCATGTGGTAGCCTCATATTGGACCACGTCAACCACTACACTATCATCCTTCCACATCAACACCACATCACCTATATGGATGCCACATCAGCTGTCAACTCATCCTGCCACATCAAGACCACATCATAGTATGGACTGTACAGACTACCACGTGGAAAAATATTACTAGTCCAAATATGAGTGACACTTGGAATCCTTTAGTGTTGCCACATCACCATGATGATTTTAGCATGACATGTGTCACCTCCTTCTCATGCCACGTGTGTTGTATGGATGATGACATCATCTTTACTGATGTTAACATCAGCAGTACGGACGCTGACTCATCCCCCTGCTGATTGGGCTAGGTTGACCAAACTTTGACCGTGAATATCTTTTGATCCATAACTCTGTTTGATGATTCATTTGCACCATTAGAAATATTGTGACACGCTCTTCACGATGATATCATTTTAACTGAGTTTTGAGAAATATGATTTTTTTACCTTTCTCTATTTGTTGAGGCCATTATGAGCGTCCTGAGTTTCTTCTATGAGTTTTGAGTTTTTCTTAGTCTTCTCTGGATCCTTTTTGGATCACTCCTTTGAACTGAGAGCTTTTTGGACTGCCAAAATATTTCATCAATCAATAAATAAGTGAGGGAATAGTTCCCTCACCTTGTCCTTCTCAATCCATTTTCCTTTCTTGGATGTGTGCCCTTTAAACCTACTCGAAGATAATCAACATCACCCATGCGTGAAGCCCTCATCCTTATATCAAGGATGGTATTTTCCTTTAAATCATCCATGTACTCAAGATAAAACTCATCAACTGAAGGTTTTGAAACTTCCTCATCCCGATCCATGATCATGGGAGGCCCAAAACATTTAAAGTTCTCTACATTTACCACTGAGTAAATATTCATATAAGTTGGAATATCTAGATGAAAATAATTGGTACCACTTTTCTCTAAGATAGTGAAGGGTCCATAATGACCGGGCTTCAGTTTCTTACCTTCACCCTTCAATCTCTCCTTGCTTATGTGAAGCCATACCTAGTCTCCAACCTAGAACTAATGATCAACCCTATGCTTGTCATGCCGAGATTTATACTGTGCTTGAATTTTCTCCAACTATTCCCTGACTGCCTAGTGCACCTGCTAGATCCTTTGGATGAAATTGTGGGCATTGTCCTCTGTTCTTTCTTCAATTGCATTGGTATCTCTCCCATACATCAAGTCCAAAGGAACTTTGGGTAGATACCCAAAACATGTCTCAAAATGAGAACACTAAGTGGAGGAATGCAAGGCTCGATTATAAGCATGTTATACATAGGGCATATGTTCATCCCATAACTTGAGATGCTTGTTGCAGTAGCCTCGAAGAAAAATTACCATTGTCTGGTTAACCACCTCTGTCTGTCCATCGGTTTGTGGATGGAAAGAAATTCTCCTCTTCAATTTGGTGTCCATCATTCTCCATAATCTTGTCCAAAAATCCCCAAGGAATCGAGTATCTTGATCCGAGATAATGGATGTGGGTAACCCAAAGTGAACCCAAACATACTGAAAGAAAATATTAGCAATATTCTAAAAAATGATCTTCTTTTTACATGGAATCAAGATACAAATCTTGTTGAACCTATCCACTACAACATATAAATATTCATGACCCCCTTTTGAAATTGGTAAACCCCCTACAAAATCCACGGAGATACTTTCCCATGGATGGGATGGAATAAGAAGTGGTGAGTATAGCCCTAGTTTTCTATTAGTGGGCTTACAAGTAGAACACACCACACACCCCTTTACATATTTGCAATTTCTTTCATTTGAGGCTAGTAAAAAAACTTCTGTAAATGAGCCATAGTTTTTCCTACCCTAAAATGACCAGACATAAGAGAAGTGTGAGCTTCTCATATTACATGGACTCGTTCACTTGTAGGAATACATAGCTTTCCAAGATGGTAGAGTAGTTTTCCTTGCAGAAAATATTTCTCTACCTCTGCACCATGGGTTAGCTTGTCGTATACTTCTTTAAAATATGCATCAATGGCACATTGTTCCACATAGATATCATGATATAAAGAAGTATTCTTCAAAATAATAGAAGCAACAATAGGATGTCTATAAAGCATATCAACTACCTTGTTACTCATACCCTTTTTGTACTTGATTACCAAATGAAATTGTTATCTAAAACCCATCCATTTGTAGTGTCGAGATTATTGCAGTTTGGTTTGTGCTTGGAGATACTATAAGGGTTGGTGATCTATATGTATGATTGTTTCCTTCTCTAACAAGTAGTGCTTCCATTTCTTTATGCTTTGAACTAATGCATACAATTATTTATCATATGTAGGATAATTAACAACAATTTGGTTAAAATTTTCAGAGTGGTAACAAATAGGATTACGATATTGCATCAATACTGCACCCATGGTGTATCCTCTTGCATCTGTCTTGATCTTGAAGGGTTTTTGATGGTTCGATAGTGCTAATACTGGTGTGGTACCAATCTTCTCCATCAAAGTGTCGAAATATTTTGGTTGCTTTCCTTCCCACTAAAAGTGTTCTTCACAGTGGTTAAGGCATGGAAAGGAGCTTCTATAAAGGAGAAGCTCAAAATGAACCTCCTCCATACTAGACTACACCTAAGAAGCTCCAGATCTTGGTTACACTTTTTGGCTTAAGAAAATTTACAATTACATCAATTTTGGAAGGATCAATTTTTAATTGGCCTCCTCCTACAATATGACCTAAGTATACAAGTGCAGTCTATCAAAATGCACATTTAGACAATTTTACATACAAATTTTCCCTTTGCAAAGTATCCAATACTTTCTTTACATGCCTCACATGTTCATCAAAAGTCCCACTAAAAATAAGAATGTCGTCTAAATATACAATCACAAAATTATCTAGGAAAGGCTAGAATACATCATTCATCACACACATGAAAGTTGACGGAGCATTACAAAGCCCAAACGACATAACTAACCACTCAAACAATCTCTGTTTGGTTTTAAAGGCAGTCTTCCACGCATCCTGTTCTACAACCCTGATTTGATGGTATTCACTACGCAAATCCAACTTAGTGAAATAAACAACATTCTTTAAATGATCAAGTAAATAATCTATACGAGGAAGAGAGTATCTATTTTTCACCATGATTTTATTTAAATCCCTATAATCGACAGACATTTGTCATGTGCCATCTTTCTTTGGCACCATCAAGATTGAAGAACCACAAGGAGATGAAATGGGCCTAATGACCCCTTGATCCAATAAGCCCTATACCTACTTCTTGATCTCTATCATCTCCACAACTGACATCTTATACATTCCCACATTAGGAAGAGGAGAGTCCCGCTGAAGATGTATCTCATGTTGGATTTCCCTCTTAGGAGGTAATCCATCTAGTTCCTGGAAAATATCATCATACTTAGAAACAATATCAATTAATTATTTCTTATGAGAAGGATCACATCCTTGGAAAGCGTCAGATGTCCCAACATCTTTCTCTCTTATGACCATGAATACATATCGCTTATTAGTGTTTATGAGTCTCTTCCTTTATCCTGCACTAATAAGTGTTGTATTTTCCCTTGTGCTGTGAGCTCTAACAATATATTCCACTCCCCCTTTAGTAAGGTGGTATTTTTTCTCATAACGAAAGAAGACTTCTTTTCTATCATAAACATAAGGAATTCCAAACAATATGCCACATATATCAAGTGATACAACATCCAAATCCAATTCATCAATCAACTTCGAAGAAATAACAAATCCGAACCTACATTGTTTGGTGACATTAAGTTTTTCTTTATCACATACCCAACCAAGAGGATAAGGCTTTGGATGTGGTTTCATTTCAAGACCCATCTTTTTGACAAGTGCTTAAGATATTAAGTTTACTTGGGAACCTAGATCAAATAATG
>ML790155.1:235462-252495 GCA_009831015.1 Picea engelmannii | reverse complement strand
TCCTGCTTTCGGGATTTTGTGAGCCCATTTTCTCCTTGCACTTTAGATACCATGCAGGTTTTCCCCGATCCAATGGTGGTCGGATCCTGCGCTCAGATCTAACGCCTGAGATCTATCCTCCTCTTCCGCGCGTGCTCTTATTGATTTTATTTATATCTGACAACCCTCATGCTCTCGGGAATTTTGGATGGGATCCAACGATCAGCAACGCTTCTCCTCCAAGCTTACAAATCCCTTTTACTTGGAAGATTTTTGACTCTGTGCTAATTCCTCCTAAGCCTACGTTGTTCCTGTTTGTCCATCAATGCACACTCTGATCCTGCCATCTTCACTATTGTACTTGCCAGCGTTTCCTTCGATCATTTGATCTTCCTGGACTTATCTTCTATTTGCCTGTTGATCATCAGTGTCACACTCTGATCCTGCCATCTTCACTGTTGTACTTGCCATAATTTCCTTCGATCATTCGATCTTCTTGGACTTATCTTCTATTTTCCTGTTGATCATCGGTGTTGTACTCAAGCCATCATTACTATTGTACTTTCCATCAATGACAAGCTTACGCTTCCTGTAAAACATACCACACATCCTTTGCTCTGCAACTTCTTCCCAAAATACTTCTGGTGCCCGTCTATTACATTCTTCTTGTATTCATGCCATCTTCATTACTATAATTTCCATCAATGACAAGCATATGCTATCTGTTAAGCCTTTCCAACAGTTGTAGCCTCCTAGTTGTAGACAGAGAATTGGGGAGTCTGAGCTTCCCTCAGGTTGTAGCCTGAGAAACTAGGGGGTTGGAGCCTCTTTCTAGTTGTAGCTAGAAAACAAAGGAAGTTGGTGCTTCCAATGAATGTAATTCTTCAAGACGTATAAGAAAAAACATTCTATGGTTTTCTCCCTTTTTGGTTTTCCATGTAAAAACACTGGTGTATTGTGTATGTGTATGATTCTTCATTTTTCTCACTATTTATTTAATTTGCAAATATTGGATTATAATTCTACATTGATATACCACTTGCATTATATGGTTAAAAATGATTAGATTTCTCTATTACTGATCCATCCCCCCCTTAGTAATCCAACAATTGGTATCAGAGAAGGTTCCTTCAGAAATCAATTTAACCACTGAAAGGTAGATCATGGATAGAACAACATGTATAAAAATGGAATACCATAGTTTGATGGACAAAAGTATTCCTTTTGGAGCATAAGGATGAAGAGATATATTCAAGCATAGGGATTTGAAATTTGGAAATCAATTGTAGATGGATACACAACACCAACAGTTCCGTCGACAAATGAAAAAGCTATGAAACTCAGTCGAGATAATTCCAAAGCCAGAAATGCACTTCTGAATGGTATTGGAGAATCGATATTCACCAAAGTTGCACATTATAAATTTGCTAAATATATTTGGGACAAAATTCGAAATATTTATGAAGGAGATTCAAAATTCAAAGAAGCAAAGCTTAAAACTTACAGAGGTAACTTCGAACAACTAAATATGAAGTAAGATGAGATCATTGCAACTTACATTTTATGATTCGATGAAATAATAAATGCAATCTTGGGATTGGGAGAAGAAATCAAAGAATAAGAATCTATAATTTTTCAAAAGTTACTAAGATCTCTTCCTATGAGATTTGACCCTAATATATCAACACTAGAATAAAGAGTAGATCTAAACTCAATGAGCATGGATGAACTACATGGAATCTTCACAGCATATGAAATGAGAAATGAACAGAAAAATCTAGATATAAAAGAAGCAGCCTTCAAAGCATCCAAAAGTTCAAAGCAAAAGGGAAAGGAAAATAAAAAGAACACAACAAAAACAATGACGTCTCAAAAGATCATGAATAAGTGGCCAACTTTGTCAGAAGATTGAACAAGGGAACCAATGACAGGTATAGAGTTAATCTTCCTTTGATTTGTTTTAATTGTGATGGTATTGATCATTTTTTCTAACAAATTTCCTCATAAGAAAAAGATAAATTATGAAGGTTATTCAAATAACAAACAAACATATAAAGGAAAAAGAACCACAAAGAAAGTTTTCGAGAAAAGATTATGCACCAAAGAAGACATCTCATCATCAGATGAAGATGAATTCAATGACAGTGAGACACAAAAAGTTCTATTCATGGCAGTAGAAGACTCCGAAGAAGAATATGAAGAGGCAAAAATTGACTACTGAGAGGAATTGTTGTGTGCCATAGAAGTTATCAGAAGAGAAAAGAATGAAAAAAATAAACTACAAGTGGAACTAGACAAGAAAGAAGACACTCATGAACTAGAAAAAATGATCACAAATTTGAAGGTTCAAATTGAAGAAGATAAAATAATTGAATAAGAACTCAAAGAACAACTAGAAAGAAGAGACATGATCATTGGAAATTTGGAAGCAAAAATTGTCACATTAAGAAAGCATTTTCAAAAGAAAAATATGCAGAACAACTCAAAAGTTTTGAATGACATTATCAACAGTCAAAAACCTCATCATGACAAGTACAAAATTGGATACAATCAGATAGAAAAGGGATCAATCTCCAAAACAATAGAACAAGAAACATATCCAAAAATCTATGCAAAAACAATCAAAGGGGATATGAAGGTATATAAAGAAAATTACAGGGACACTCCTCCACCAAGAAGATTCAGATTTCAGAATCAACGACCGACATAAATAGATAGGCCTTAGGAAGAATAAGGATTCATAAGAGTACCTCCTTTCAGAAGATATTCAACTCCCATGTATCCAACTATCTTTTTTGGTTTATGTTATGCATGTAATAATTTTGGACATAAAGTTGTGATTTGCAGAGCGAACAACAGGAACACAAAAAACTTTGAAAGTCATACACAAAAGGGTTATCCAAGAAGGTCTAGTGAAACACATAGAAGAAGTTACAACATGTTTGAATCTTTGAGCACTAAAGTGGAATGCTACAAATGTAACAACTTTGGACAAATGGCCAAAGATTGCAAAATGACTTCCCTTCTAGAGAACCACAATAGAACAACAACAGTCATAGACATGAACCTTAGAAAAGGACATGGATAAGAAAGCATAATCAATATAGCAATGAAGAATGCACACTTGCTCTACAAGATGAGCATAAGAAATATGGTTGGTATGTTGATAGTGGATGTTGAAAACACATGATAGGTGATAGAGACATGTTTCTTACATTAAGAAAGGAAAGAGATGGATCAGTCTCCTTTGGAAATGATGATTCAACTAAAATCATTGGAAAAGACAGTCATAATTGGGAACAAGAATACCAAGGAAAAAAATGTTCTACTAGTAGAAGATATGAAACATAATATTCTAAGTGCGATTCAAATGTGTGACCAAGGTCATAAAGTTACTTTCGATTCACAAAAGTGCAAGATAAGAAAAAAAGGTTCGGGAAAATTGATTGCAACAACTGCAAGAACTTCAAACAACACATATGTATTAAGTGAAATTGGAAATGAAAAGTGTTTCCTAGGAAAGGAAGATGAAATTTGGCTATGGAACAACATAATGGGTCACATACGTTTTGATAACCTTGTCAAATTTAGAAAAAGGGAAGCAGTTAGAGAAATGCCCCAGATCACGAAAGCAACCAACACTTTATGCAAGCATTGTCAACAAGGAAAGCAAGCAAAAAGAAGGTTTAAATCAAAAGAATATTCAACGACAAGACCACTAGAAATTGTGCATACGAATCTAGTTGGACCAACTACAACAAAGGGTTTAAAAGGTGAGAAATGATTTATGTTATTATTTGATGATTATACAAGAATGAATGTAGTTTGGTTTCTTAGGAATAAATCAAAATATTTTGAAAACTTCAAGGTCTACAAGGAAATTGTTGAAAATGAAATGGATTCAAAAATAAAATGCTTGAGATGTGATAATGGAGGAGAATTCACTTCAAATAAATTTATGGACTACTGCAACAGGAATGGAATAAAAAAGAAATTATTTGTTGCTAGGACACCTCAACATAATGGAGTTGTTGAAAGAAAGAACATGAGAATACATGAAATGTCTTGAACAATGCTGATGGATTCCAAATTTATAGATATATTTTGGAGACAGGCAATGCATACAACAATTCACATTCAAAATAGAGTAATACTTAGAAACAAAACTGACAAAACTCCCTAGGAGCTATGGAAAGGAAGACCGGTGAATGTGAAGCACTTCATAGTTTTTGGAAGCAAATTCTACATCAAAAGAGAAGATAGACGAATGAGAAAGTTTGACTCTCATGTGAACAAAGGATTACTTGTTGGTTACTTGAGTACAAGGAAATAATACAAGTGTTACAGCCTGATATTGAACAAAGTTGTGGAAAGCATCAATGTAACAATTGATGAAACAGGTAGAAAAGAATTAAAGGAAGAAGAAAATGAATCAATGGAACAACTTTATGAAGAATAAGTAGAATATGAAAAATAAGTATAAGGGGAATATGAAGAGGATCCAACAGAAGTAGAAGAGAAAGTTCAGCAAGTGCCTCCAAAGACACCTAACAGATGAGTATAAAAGAATTTTCCTTTAGATCATATTATCGGAAATAAAGATGCAAGAGTTGAGACTAGAGGAAGAATCCATTCACCATAAAAAAACACACCTAGCACTCTCATCTACGATTGCACCAACCTGTTTTGAAGAGGCCAGGAAGGATGAATTTTGGAATAAGGCCATGGATGAAGAATTGGATCAAACAAAGAAAAATAACACTTGGGAATTGGTTCCAATACCAAAGGATAAAAATGTGATCGACACAAAGTGGGTATACAAGAATAAATTGAATGAAGATGGACAAGTTACAAGGAAAAAAGCTATATTGGTATGTAAAGGATATGCACAGGTTGAAGGAATCGACTTTGAAGAGACATTTGCCCCAATTGCCAGAATGGAAGCAATCCGATTTCTTTTATCTTATGCATGCTCCAAAAATATTAAAGTGTATCATATGGACGTAAAATCATCTTTTATGAATGGGTTACTTGAAGAATATGTCTACATTGAACAACCAAAAGGATTTTAGTTGTCAAAGATTGCAGATTATGTGTGTAAATTAAAGAATGGCTTGTATGGTCTAATACAGGATCCTAGAGCATGGTACTCTAGACTGGATAAATATCTACAACAAGAAGGGTTCAGAAAAGGAAGTGCAAACAACAACCTCTACATCAAGGTAACTCAAGATAGTATTTTATTAATGGAAGTTTATGTTGATGATATTATTTTTGGAAGTAGTGATGATAGGTTAAGCTAGAAATTTGCAAAGGACATGCATAATGAATTTGAAATGTCATTACTTGGAGAACTATCCTTCTTTATGGGTCTTCAGATACATCAAAATGCCTAATAATTTTTTATTTCTCAAACCAAGTATATCATAGAAATGCTAAAGAGGTTTAGAATGGAAGATTGCAAACTAGTTATCACTCCCATGCAAACTAGCTGCAAGTTGAGTAAAGATGATGATTCAAAGTCTATAGATTAGATACAATATAGGTCATTGATTGGTATCCTAATATATGTGACAACATCCAGACCATATGTAATGTAGGAAGTTGGACAAGTGACATGATTTCAAGCAGCACCAAAGGAATCACATGTATTAGCAGTGAAGATGATTTTCAGACATCTCAAAGGAACAAAAGAATTTGGATTATGTATCCAAAAGGAAAGGATCTATCACTTAGTACCTACAAAGATGCAGATTGGGCAGGTTTCATTGATGACCGACGAAGCACCAGTGGAGCAACGTTCTACTTGGGTGAGTGTTTAGTGTCATGGCTAAGCAAGAAACAATCATCAATATCTCTATCTATAATCAAGGTAGATTCTATAGAGAAAAAACATGTTGTACACAGGTTCTATGGATGAAACAAACTCTGAAAGATATACATGTTGAGTATGATGAGTCCATTCTAATCTATTGTGATAATACAAGCACCATTAGTATCTCAAAGAATATGGTGATGCACTCCAAGACGAAGCAAATTCCAATCAAGTATCACTTTCTATGGGAACAGGTTGTAGAAAAGAACATCAGAGTTGAATATGTGGGCACAAAAGAACAAGTGGAAGACATATTTACAAAACCATTTCCATGGGAATACTTTGAGTATCTTTGCCAGAGACTCAGAGTTATTTCTACTCCAAAATGAATTCTTTTGAATGCTTATCTTATATGTCTTAGATGCACACGAGGAAGCACCATAAAGAGGACAGTTCAGGTTGGGATATCAGATGATCCAGTTAGGGGGAGCAACCCCGAATGGAAACATACCTTTTCCATTGATGACAAAGGGGGAGATATTTATTAGTTGCAGAGGATAGATGCATGGTTCCAGGGGGGGTGTTGGTTATGGAGATGCAGGCATGGTTTCAAGGGGAGCATGAATGATATGATTTCAATATTGCATCAAAGTGTTTCCATCAATGCCAAAGGGGGTTATTGTTGATTAATTGGGTTGATTTTCATTGATTTCAACCTTTGAATAAAGTCCGATAGCGAATTATGGTAGCAAAAACGTTTAGTTAATGGACCCACGTTTGTTTCATGTATAATGATATGAGTTTTGATATATTTGCAGGTAAGACTATTCTAGATGGATACTACATGTCATGCCATTTCTGGTGGTATGTGGAATGTCACATAAACCCTCACGTTTTGAGAGTTATGGTCTTACGAAGTTGAAGGACCCTTATATGATTGGCTTGAAACCCCAAAAGGTCAAGGAAGTCAAAGTGCTTGCAAAGAAGAAATTACTTAAATAATAAAGTGAAGTGACAATGTCAAAGAGGATTATTTAAATAATAAAGTGAAGTGACAAAATCAAAGAGGATTATTTAAATAATAAAATGAAGTGACAAAGGCAAGGAGGATTATTTAAATAATAAAGTAAATGGAGAAATTTCTAATTATGGAAAGTGGTTATAAGAAGGTTAATCCTAAAATGAGGAAAATGGGTTAAGTGGTCAAGTGGCTATTGGATACATGGACAATGGAAATTTGGGAAAAGTTGGACATAGGTGACTATGTGGACAAAGTGGCCTAGAAGATGCTTCTAAGGAAGCTAATTGGAGTGTATAAATAAGAGGCAAGTCTCTCTCATTTTAATCACACTTGAGCATATTGAATATCTACATGTGACTGAGGTAACCAAAGGATATCTAAGTTGAATTTCAAAGGGAAGGTGAAGTAAAGAAGGCCAAAATTCAAGGGAGGATAAATTCTTTTGATGATGCTTTCTAAGGTATGTTATTTACAGGTCATCTCACCATTTTTGCAATAATTTTTTTTCTAGAATGATTCAGACCGCGAAATTGGGAGGCCATTGAGAAAACATATCCAAGTAGATGTGGTACAAATTTCAATTTGTGGGTCTTTGTATTTTTGGAGTTACACTCCATGGAAAATAGGGTTTGTGGCTAGTCCTGAAACTAGTCTAAGACAAGTGTTTCGGGTAAAAACATCATAACTTCTTCATAACAGATCCAAATTCAGTAAGACAATTTTTTTTGGTTAGAGTACAATCTGTAATATTCTGTGTAAAATTTTTAGATCCATACAACAAATATTCCGTGCGGGGCATGCTCTACAAGTTCTCTCTCCAAAATAAGCCATAATTCAACATGATATGCCATTTTTTCTATAACTCCTTTTCTGAGAGGTTCCAATAAGTGAAACCTGGAAGAATTTCATAAACACACTGAAGAACATTGTGTAATATTTTCATAGCTTTATTCATTACAGGTACATAGTTATGATGATTTCAAGTTAGGGTTGTTGACTAATCCAAAACTAGTCATGTGAGACTAAAGTAAATATTGATGAAAATTCCAGTCTCCTGTTGTTAAAGTTAAGGAAGGTTTGCAGGTTGAGGTATAGGTTGGTGCATGGTTGATCCATGTGTTTATGGTAAAATTTGATTACAGGTTGTTTGGTACAGGTTGGTGCATGGTTGATGCACTTTTTTATGGTACACGTTGATTACAGATTGAGGTATAGGTTGATGCATGGCTGATACAAGGTTCAGGTTATTGGTACACATTGTTTGGTACATGTTTACAATAGTATATCTATCAGTGATAGTGTGATAGTGATTCCATCATTCTACTTATACGTTAGGGCGGTTTTACAGGGAAAGGATAGGTGGTTGTAGCCACCTTCTAGTTGTAGCCGAAGAACATATGGGGTTGTAGGCTCCTTTTGGTTATAGCCAGAGAATTGGGGAGTTGAAGCTTCCCTCAGGTTGTAGCCTGAGAAACTAGGGGGTTGGAGTTTCCTTCCTTTTGCAGCTAGAAAAAAGAGGAAGTTGGTGCTTCCAATGAATGTAATTCTTCAAGACATATAAGAAAAATCATTATGTGGTTTTCTCCTTCTTTGGGTTTCCACGTAAAAACATTGGTGTACTGTGTATGTGTATGATTGTTCATTTTTTCACTGTTTATTTACTCTACAAATATTGGATGATAATGCTCCATTGATATAACACTTGCATTATATGGTTAAAAATGATTAGATTGTTATTTTACTGATTCACCCCCCCTCTTAGTAATCCAACAACATGAAGGGAATATTTACCTTGCACTCAAACTGTTGTGATCTTACCTTCGTCTCCTGAATCAGAACCAAGATCTTGTTGCACTGTTGCAATAGTTTTTGTGTTCCCCTTTCCACCGAATTGTTTTTGTCTCTTCTATGGATGCAATTTCCAAAAGTGTTCATCATCATGACTACTTTTCTTGCAATGATTGCAAGACAACTTTCCTCCTTGTCTCATCACCGTGGAAGTCTTCTTTTCCTTCCTTTTAAATTTCTTAAAAGGTTTATGTGCGGGATTGGATAGTTTCTTTGTGGGATCTTATTGAACATGTTTTCCCCTGTTCTCAAGGTGAGTGTCTTGCACACAAACTTCATAAAGACCGGTGGGGTTAAACAAGAGAAAAGTATGACGAATATAACTGTGAAGTGCGCCAATATACTTCATTAAAGTTTCATAAGAATCCAAGGGAATGTTTAATGCAGGAACTTTCTTCCTAAATTATTCTGTGAAACTTTTTATAGTTTGACCTTTAGTTTGCCTTAAAATTTTCCATTCCATCATTGCTTTATGTAAATAACCCAATGGATAAAATTGCTTCCTTATCACTAATTTAAATTCTGACCATGAGGAAAGAATAGTACCACACTTAGCTTTGTCCTAAATTTTTCTCTCCCACCATACGAGAGTGGTGCCTTCCAACCGAAGAGAAACCAGTTTCACTTTAACTTCCTCTTCGTCAATATGTTGAACACGGAAATATACTTCAACCTATCGGATCCAATTATATATCTTTTCAGGATTATCATCTCCATTAAACATAGGTAAAGAAAATTTTACATCAATCTTTAATAATGGTTTCTTAAACGAGGCTTTATGTCTAGGATGAAGAGAATGATGATAATTCTTAGAGGAAGAAGAACTAGAAATTGATGGTGAAGATGGAGGCTCGGGAGGGTCTCCTCTAGTCCCTTGGTTTACCGAAGCATCATCATCAACATGTCCTTCCTTTTTCTTCCCTTTCTTCTCGTAATCTTCATACATTCGTTCGACCATTTCTGACATGCGATAAAATACTGTACGCAATTTTTTCTCCTTTTCATCATGATTGTCTTCTTCTACCATTTTCTTCCTTTGGGATGCACGAACAACTTCAGGATTCAAATTATTAAGATTTCCTTCACCCTTCTTATGCTTGGCCCTAGTAAGCATTCACACTCAATAATTCAAGTCAAAGATGACTGCTCTGATACCAACATGATCCAATATCTTTTCATCGAGTGACTTATAAATAATTTCATTAAATGAGCATAAACTAAAGTGAACCATTAAAGAAGGAAAAGATCGATAATGAAGAGACATAAGCATCAAATATGAACATAAGAACTTGATAACAGATTTTGTCCCTAGTGGAATATGTCTTCGGGTCCTTCTCTCAAATGGGTGGGATTCTTCATTAACTCAACAAAAGATTTTGGCAAAATACATAAGTATACTTCATTTTGAAATCAAGCTGCAAAAGTATTTCTCAAATCAGAAAACAGACAACACCACTGAATTTGTGATGTCAAATTACCCAAAAATGACTGTCTCCATGCCTCGATCTGACTTTGGCACTCCTAGGCCCAAGAATAATTTTTTCTTGGTTTGTGTGCCCTGTAACCTGCAATAAGTGCTAATGTACCCTATCTCAAATTGTGTGCCCAACCCTATGCATGAGTGTCTCCTTCCTGAGCTCTAGGTAGATGTACCTTTTAAGTATTAAAACAAACATTGATTACAACATGGGGTCGTTGCCCCATTGGTTTTGGCGCATGTGTTAAGGTGTTAATAGGGGGGGAGGTCCTAGGGTCAAGCCCGAGGGCCTCCCCTTTTGGCTTGACTGTTGTAACTATATGTATATATATACCATGTTTCATTTTTCTAGTTTGGTGAAGCTTCTAGATGGGGTTCTATCATTGGTTTTTTGTTGGATTTGGTTAGGTCCTGCCAGATTTGGTGGACCCGCCAAAATTACTTTTTTTCAAAATTTCACTCATTGGTTATCATTGGGCATTTTCCCATTGCCATGTGGCAGCCTCCCATTGAACCACGTCAACCACTACAATGTCATCCTGACACATAAGTGCCACGTCACCTATACAGATGCCATGTCATCTATCAACTCAGCCTGCCACATCAGTGCCACATCACTGTACAGACTATATGAACCGTCACATGGTGAAATATTACTGGTCAACAAAATGACCCAGAAATGCCAAATATGGGTGACATGTGGTAGCCTCTGGTGCTACCATGTCACCATGGAGATGTCAGCATGACACATGTCACCTCCTTATCATGCCACGTGTGTTGTACAGATGTTGATGTCATCCGTACTGATGCTGACATTAGTAGTACGAATGTTGAATCATCCCCCTGCTAACTGGGCTAGGTTGACCAAACTTTGATTGCAAATATCTTTTGATCCATAACTCTGTTTGACAAGTTGTTTGTTCCCTTAGAAATCTTGTGACATTCTCTTCACAATGATGCCATTTTCATTGAGTTTTGAGAAATATGAAGTTTTTCCCTTTCTCTGTCTGTTGAGGCAATTATGAGCATCCTGAGTTGCTTCTGCGAGTTCTGATTTGTTCTTATTATTCTCTGGATCCTTTTTGGATAAAAAACTCTAGGTCACACCATCGATGGAAAAATTGTTGAATAAGGAAGTAGAGTTATGATGGAATGAAGATTGTTAGAAGAGTTGGGACACCTTGAAATAAAAACTAGTGATTGTTCCAATTATAATCTTGTTGGTTGTGGAGCATGATTATCTTCCTGATTCATAGGTCTTTGTTTTCAGCTATGTTTATACCCCATGAATATTGTACTCCCCAGAATACTATACACCCCTCCACGTGAGGGGGGGGGGGGGGGGGGGGGTGAGGTTGCATGGTATGTTTCTACTCTCATAGTCCCCTCCATGTGTAATAATGTACACCACTTCATTATAAGGTCACATATCTGACGGTAGAATTTATGCTAGGGTTTTTTGACCTAGAAGGAAACCCTCTTTTATGAGGGAATTTTATTGTAGCTGTGTATCATTGTGAATATTGTATTCTAAGAGAGGAGACTGTGAGAGAAAGAAGAGGAAGTTATAGTGGGTGTGTTATAGGTTTCATCCTTTCATTTGCTGGATAATAAAAAGGAAGGACCTGGAAATTTCTCTGGTGGATGTAGCCCACACTGGGTGAAACATGTATATCTGTGTCTTTATTGTATTGTGTATTTTTTGTGTTTTATTTACACATTTTATTTTATTTTATTTTTCTACAATCCTATTTTTTCTAACAAATGGTATCATAGAAAAAGGTAACTCGCAGGAAACGAGGGTTCCTAGTTTGGGTGGGAGAAATGAAGGAACATGGAAAGTTTAGGGCCGAGAAATTTAACATCCAAAACTATCAATTATGGAATATGTATATGGGAGATTATTTATATCATAAGGATATATTCCTACCATTGGGTGGAATACCAAAGAAGTTGACGACCATGATAGAAGAAGAATGGGAGGTTCTTGACATAAATACACTAGTAATGATACGATTGAGCCTGGCAACATCGGTGGCTTTCAATATTTTGAAAGAAAATACAAGGAAGGAGTTGATAGACACATTGGCTAAATTGTATGAAAACCGCCAGCGTCCAATAAGGTATTTCTAATGAAGAGATTATTTAATATGAAGATGTTAGAAGGTGGGTATGTTGCGTATCATTTAAATGAATTAATACGGTTACTAATCAACTAAGTTTTGTAAAAGTGGACTTTGATGATGAGGTCATGGCTCTTCTATTCTTGTGCGCATTTCTAGAAAGATGGAATGTCTTGGTCATGGTTGTAAGTATATCTGTCTCTAGTTCACACACTTTAAAATTTGATGATGTTGTTGGTGTTATCCTTAGAAAGGAAATGAGACGCAAATGCACAAGTGAGACATCACATAATGTGATGCAGGAGCATCACTCCAACCCAGCTACGCACCAGCTAGCCAACACATCAAGCATGCATTCAATGGAAGGAGAGAGGTGCAACCTTCTTGTTTTTCAAATTTTGGAAAATTTGTATTAAATGTTGTAAGGCTGGTAGAGCCAAAAAGCCATGCATGTGTGTAGGCTTTATAAAAAGTTTTCCTTAAAATGGTTGTAAGGCTAAGATCTAGATCTGATTCAGACTAGCCAACCATTCAATGTAATTGAAAGTAAATTAATGAGAGTTGGTGAGGATGGAGGGAAGAGATAGAGGAGCCCCTCTTTGTAAAAGGATCTTCTTTGTATCTAGTTTTAGTGATAGGGAGAAAGGGATGAAGAGTAGAGAAGAGAATAGAGACAGGAGAGGAGAGCCAAGACTCTGTTGCAATCCGAGCTTGAACACATTGTAAAGAGGTATTTCATATTAATACAATCATAGCAGTTTTTCCTGCATGTTGTTGTTCATATGTTTGTGAGTTTAGGAATGAATGTCTTTATGTGTTGATGATATGTTGTAGATGTATGTTAGATGTGCATTTGTAGGGATAGACATATTTTCCTATCTGAGAGTTCTTTGATTTTAGGTCTGGTTCTTTGTGGCTTCATGTAAGAGGTTGCATGATAGAACACTTTGGGTTCTGTAAGCCAATGCAAGGAGTGCACTTCTGAATTCTGCGGAATTTCTGACAAAGACGTGCCAGGAGGGCACACTAGCTGAAGTCATTGACTCAAACAGGAAGCCTCAAGGTTATTGAACACCTTGAAGGAGAAACTATGCATAGGATATCACAGAGAGGAAAGACATAATTTCTGAGAATTCTGTAAAGGCTGTGCCAGGAGGGCATTGAGAAAATGCATAGGGTGCATTGAA
The DNA here is from genome assembly GCA_009831015.1 of Picea engelmannii. Lineage (NCBI taxonomy): Eukaryota > Viridiplantae > Streptophyta > Pinopsida > Pinales > Pinaceae > Picea > Picea engelmannii. The sequence continues at coordinate 239,045 of ML790155.1, read as the reverse complement.
AAGAACTCTATTTTGAGTTCTATTGAGAAGAAAGAGTCACCGAGGACTCTGGAGAACTCTGCCAAGTTGGGCATTGAGCAAGTGCATAGAGTGCATAGAAGGACTCTGTTTGAGTTCTGTTGGGAAGAGAAGTGTCAAGGAGAGACACTCACAGAGTTACTGAATACTCTATTAAGCTCAACAAGGAGGCTTGAGAATAAGGTTGTCAGGAGGACACCAAATTTCCCTTCGAGGACACAGAAGGGCGAGTCCCCTAGAGACTAGGGTAAATAAAGCTCAAGAAGGATAGTGCCTTAGCGCACCGAGTAAAAACATAGCGAGAAGAGGTCGAGAAACCCTTTGAGGATTCAAAGTTGACAAAGATCAGGAGGGATAGCGTTCCTACAAAGTAGGTGATATCTGGAGGAATTGAGCTCGCAATGGAAGCAAAGGTCGAGGCCTTTGAAAACTTGAAATTCTTCCAAGTCTGGGGGGAGGTTCTCAATATCAGGAGAGAGAACAACTGTCATTAGATCAGCTAGAGAGATGAGATCTGGACCGTCGAGTTTCATGTCCAGACAACATGAGGAAGAGAAACAAATTTGGGCCATCAAATCTAGTGTAAAGGACCGATAGCCATCAAATCTGGAGGAAGGCGCATGGGGTTTAACCTTTGAGAGGTCGCACATGAGAAGAGAAGAAACGGACGGTGGAGACACTTTTTGGGGAAGTGCCAAAATTCTGTGGAGCGTTGGATCTTGCATATCTGTGAGAAGGTTAAGGCTGAGTGTATTTTGGCATTTCGGGGTTCGACATTTCGGCAATCCTAAGGACAAGGAGCTGGGGTAATTGGTCTTGAAAACCCCAAAATCACAAAACACAACATGCCTTTGGAGTGGAATTCTGACATTTTGGAGTTCGGGGTTTGTAGCGACAAGGGAATTTGGGGTGGCTGCATCGTGAACTCGCAGTTCGCGAAATCCTGAAATCCCGTGCTCGAACTTCACTATTTCGGAGTTCGGGAAGTAGAGGTGACAAGGGATTTTGGAGTCACTGCATCGTGAACTCCTAGTTCAAAAAATTGCAAAATGATCATGGTCATCGATTGAGGAGGATGCAGGACCGTCGGATTGGGTTTGGGAAAGGACCGAGATTCAGGGTTTTGAGAGGCAAAGGAAAGGAACTCTTGAAACATCGAAGTCCCAAATCACAAAAGGTGCCTTTTGACGTTAGTGCATGGTCATGAGGATGTGGTCATATGGAGAGAGGCTAAGGGAGGAGATAAATGCCGTTAATCCATTTTTGGTATTCTAGGAACCGGGTGTTCGAGAGGCCAGGAGTCGAGAGATAGGGAGTCTTGATTCGCGAAATCACGAAATGTGAAATCCTGAAAGAGAGTTTCAAACTCCCAGTTCGAAATCCTGAAAATATTTGAGCCGTTTTGGGAATTGGGGGAATGGAGTGACTAGTAGTTTGGGTCATTGCATTTCAAACTCCCACTTACCAAAATCCCGTGGACTGTTGGATCGAGGGAGGTTCATTTTCGTTGATCTCGTCTAAGGGAGCGATTTCAGGTTTCAGGGTTTGAAGAGTCAAAAGACTCAAATCTCTTGCATTGTTGAGTCGCGAAATGCGAAAAACACCTCTTGGCTTGGCCATAGGTCATATAAGGTGGTTGTGTAGAGGTGAAGACTCATGCCTAGTGCACATTGTTCAAGTAGGGTTTTCATGAAGGACCTATGGATCAGATTCATGGGGGTTTCCAGTGAGGGCCCGAAAGAACTATTTTAGTTCTTCGAATTCAAAGAAGAATGATATTGTGTGGATCTTGGCCTAAGGGTCGGGGGTATGCATCATTAGTGGTATCAGAGCCACTTTCTATCTGTAGACTGCAGTCAGAGGGAGGCAGAGTAGATAAAGAAAATGCTCTGATACACACCATCAATTGTGGTATCAGAGCCTGATTTTGTTTGTAGATTTCAAGTAGAGGGAGCTAGAGGAAAATGAATACTTTGATACACACCATTAGTGGTATCAGAGTGAGATTTTTTCATTTGTATATTTTGTTAGCACTCTGTAATTTGCCCAAGGCTGTGAGGCAGTCACAGAGGCAACATCAAAACCACTTCAAGTCTTGGATCTATCCCTCCAAGACTCAGAGAGGGATCTCTTTGTTTGATATAGCTTTGTTTGAAGAGGTATTAGGATAGTTATGAAGAACATGGGTTGGGGTTTTTAAATGGTTGATTTGGAACAACAAGGAGGGCCATTGGGAAAATGGGGTCTGCGCTTAATAATGTGATTCACATCTCAGATATGGACAAAGTTCTTTTACACAGGGCAAGGTAGTGAACGTTTTGTATCGAATTGAGTTTTAATGATGTTGACTTGAGGAAGAAAAAGTGGAGGAAAAATCCAGGCAAAGGAGCAGCTAAGAATTCCTAAGCTGGGATCTTTAGATGAATAACATAAAGATTATCACAAGCTGAGAGGCAGAGTATCTGCTGATAAATTCTACTTCTATAACATTCCTTCTGATAATAAGAGCTGAAAACAAATTGAAATATAATAGGAAAACATTTAACAGAGGAAAACGCCACCAATACACCCACACAAGAATCCTGTGAAAAGAAAACCTGCTCATTGCCGATTTCTCATCTAAAAATTACAAAAAATATTCTTTGGTCATACACAGCCCATGCTCCTGGAACCTCACAGGTCGAACCATTTTACATTCAAATCATATGGATAAATAGGATAGACCATCCCAATTAGTTTCGGAAGTCGGTTTAACTGCCTCGGCCAAAATAGCCACCACTCCCACAAAATTTGGAGTTTTCTGCCATGAAAGACGGACCGTTATTTTGCGAAACAGGGGTCCAATCAGACGTGATTTTCTCTTCAATGATGACACCTGTGTGAAAAATGAAAAACATTATCGTATATGGGCATGTGATGAGCAAAACCCTCCTTTGGTTTCTCCAAATTCGTCCCCAGCTGGGCGTAACAACTCCTGCAAGATCGGGACTGAAACGGAAAATTGAAAATCTGGAAAAATAGGCCTTGAAGATGTCTTCTATTCTCCCTTCTCGTAACTCCACTGAAAAAACTGAGAGAGGTTTTTGTTCTTCAGCCCGTGTTGAGAAAAAACCTCTCTCGGATTTTCAAAATCCATTTTCGTTTGCCCAAAAAATGATCTGGAAGAGGACGTGGTAAAACAGGAAAAAATGGTAAATTCTTGATGAAAGTGGTTTTTTGCGTGTAAGCGGTATTCCGGACCCCCCCCCCCCTCGTTAAATGTAGAACGGACGGGGGGTCCGAAATTTAACCTGGGCCGTGGATTTAGGTGCCCGATTATGAGCCGTTCAGATTTGCATGATTGTTAATTCAAATTCCGGACCCCCCCCCTCTCGTTAAACTTCGGAAGGTGAGGGGGGGTCCGGAAAGTTTATGGACTGTTTGATTAAATGGTAAGTGAAATGGATGGGGGCGTGGGTTTGGAAGGTGCACGAGTAATGTGAGTGGGCGAGAGTTTTGGGTGGAGTATGACGTAGGGGGATGGGGAGTGGAGTGTGAGGTGGGGTAGGTGGGAGTGACGTGAGGG
>ML790155.1:215574-229409 GCA_009831015.1 Picea engelmannii | reverse complement strand
AGAGGAAGAAGATAGTCTGGGGAATCGAGATGATCTACCCATTTGCAGGGAAGAAGTGAAGTGGAGAAGGCTACAAAAGGAGAGCCAACCATGGGAACAACTGGATGAGGAGATTGAGGAGATTAGAAGGCTGATGTCGAGGTCAGTAGCAGAAACTGCTAGTGAGGAGAAGCTGAGCAGAGGAAAACCTACCATAGTAGTAGGGAAACAAATGCAGCAGTAGCAACAACAATGATGGAGTGGATGGACAACTCCAAAGAACTGTTTGGGATCCAGGTGGAATTAGATAGCCATGCTGGGAAGCTCATGAGAAGGAGCTCATGAATTTTCAAAGTAGAGGAGTATGATGCAGGAGCATCACTCCAACCTAGCTATGCGCCAGTTAGCTAGCACATGAAGCATGCATTCAATGGAAGGAGAGAAGCACAACCTTCTCGTTTTTCAAATTTTGGAAAATTTGTATTAAATGTTGTAAGGCTGGTAGAGCCAAAAATCCATGCATGTGCGTAGGATTTAGAAAAAGTTTTCCTTAAATGGTTGTAAGGCTGAGATCTAGATCTGATTCGAACTAGACAACCATTCAATGTAATTGAATGTAAATTAATGAGAGTTGGTGAGGATGGAGGGAAGAGCTCGAGGAACCCCTCTTTGTATCTAGTTTTAGTGATAGGGAGAAAGGGAGGAAGAGTAGAGCAGAGAATAGAGACAGGAGAGGAGAGTCGAGACTCAGTTGTAGTCCAAGCTCAAACACATTGTAAAGAAGCATTTCATATTAATACAATCATAGCAGTTTTTCCTGCATGTTGTTGTTCATATGTTTGTGAGTTCAGGAATGAATGTCTTTATGCATTGATGATATGATGTAGATGTATGTTAGATGTGCATTTGTAGGGATAGATAAATTTTCTTATCTTAGAGTTCTTTGATTTTAGGTCTGGTTCTCTGTGGCTTCATGCAAGAGGTTGCATGACAAAACACTGTGGGTTCTGTAAGCCAATGCAAGGAGTGCACTTCTGAATTCTATATAATTTCAGACAAAGACGTGCTAGGAGGGCGCACTAGCTGAAGTCATTGACTCAAAGAGGAAGCCTCAAGGTTGTTTAACACCTTGAAGGAGAAACTGTGCAGAGGAGATTACAGAGAGGAAAGACAGAATTTCTGAGAATTCTGTAAAGGATCTACCAGGAGGGCATTGAGCAAATGCACAAGGTGCATTAAGGAGAACTCTATTTTGAGTTCTGTTGAGAAGACAAAGTCACTGAGGACTCTGGAGAACTTTTCCAAGTTGGGCATTGAGAAAGTGCATAGAGTGCACAGAAGGACTCTGTTTGAGTTCTTTTGGGAAGAGAAGTGTCAAGGAGAGACACTCAAAGAGTTACTGAATACTCTGTTAAGCTTAGCAAGGAGGCTTGAGCAGAAGGTTGTCAGGAGGACACCAAATTTCCCTTCAAGGACATAAAAGGGAGAGTCCCCTAGAGACTCAGGTAAATAAAGATCAGGAAGGATAGTGCCTTAGCGCACCGAGTAAAAACATAGCAAGAAGAGGTCGAGAAATCCTTTGAGGATTCATTGTCGACAAATCTCAGGAGGGATAGCGTTCCTAGAATGCGGGCGATGTCCAAAGGAATCAAGCTCACAGAGGAAGAAAAGGTCGAGGCCTTTGAAAACTTGAAAGTATTCCAAGTCTGGGAGGAGGTTTTCAAGCTCAGGAGAGAGCACAACTACCGTTAGATCAGTTGGAGAGACAAGATATGGACCGTTGAGTTTCACATCCAGACAACAGGAGGAAGAGAAACAGATCCGGGTCATCAGATCTAGTGTAAAGGACCGATATCCATTGGATCCGGAGGAAGGCACATAGATTTTAACCTCTGGGAGGTCGCATAGGAGAAGAGAAGAAACGAATGTGGAGACACTTCATGGGGAAGTGCCGAAATCCTGTGGACTGTTGGATCTTGTAGATCTGTGAGAAGGTTAAGATTGAGTATCTTTTGGCATTTCGACATTTTCATCATTTTGGGCTTCGACATTTCAGCAATCTTGAGGACAAGGAGATGCGACACTTGGTCTTGAAAACCATGAAGTTGCGAAACGCGATGTGCCTTTGGAGTGTAATTCCAACATTTCAGAGTTTGGAGTTTTGAGCGACAAGGTAATTTGGGGTCGCTACATCGCGAACTCCCGGTTCGTGAAATCCTAAAATCTCGCGCTCGAACTTCACTATTTTGGAGTTTGGGAAGTAGAGGCGATATGGTATTTTGGAGTCACTGCATCGTGAATTCCAAGTTTGCAAAATTTTGAAATGATCATGGTCATCGATCGAGGAGGACACGGGAACGTCAAATCAGGTTTGGGAAAGGACCAAGATTCGGGGTCTCAAGAGGCAAAAGGATGGGACTCTTGAAATGTCGAAGTCCTGAATCATGAAAGGTGCCTTTTGGCGTTAGCGCATGGTCATGAGGAAGTGTTTATATGGAGAGAGGCTAAGGGAGGAGCCAAAATCCGTTAATCCCTTTTCATCATTCTGGGAACCAAGTGTTCGAGAGGCCAGGAGTTGGGAGACAGGGAGTCCTGATTTGCGAAATCGTGAAATGTGAAATCCTGAAAGAGAGTTTTAAACTCCCAGTTCACAATCCTGAAAAGACTTGAGCTGTTTCAGGAATTCAGGGAATGGAGTGACCAATGGTTTGGGTCACTGCATTTCAAACTCTCGGTTACTGAAATCCCATGGACCATTAGATCGAGGGAGGTTCATAGCCGTTGATCTCGTCTAAGTGATCAATTTTGGGTTTTGGGGTTTGAAGAGTCAAAAGACTCAAATCTCTTACATCATTGAGTCGCGAAATGTGAAAAACACCTCTTGGCGTGGCCATAGGTCATATAAGGTGGTTGTGTAGAGGTGAAGACTCATGCCTGGTGCACATTGTGCAGGTAGGGTTTTCGTGAAGGACCTGTGGATTGGATTCGTGGGGTTCTAATGAGGGCCTGAAAGAACTATTTCAGTTCTGTGGATTCAAAGAAGATCGATCCTATGCAGATCTCGGCCTGAGGGTCGGGGGTCTTCATCATAATGCGTAAAACATGGAGAACAGGGGAAGACAAATGGATAGAGGAAATGGATCAGGGAACAATGAGAATTCTAGGAAGGGAAGATCCAAATCCAGACTGGGAAATATAGAGTGATGGAATTGTGGGAAGAAAGGACATGTGAAGAAAGACCGCAGAGCTCCAAAGAAACAAAGAAATGGACAACAAGAGAAAAATTAGGAAGCAAATGTAACATGTGATGTGTTATAAGATGATTTGATTCTTTATGTAGATAATATTTCTTAGTCATGTGTAGTATATTCAGGGGCTTCATTTCATGCCACACCCCATATGAAACATTTTCTATATTATGTTCAAGGTGATTTTGGAAAGGTTCATTTGGGTGATGATGCACCATGCAAAATTGTTGGAATGGGAAAGGTAAAAATAAAGAAAAGGAATGGAAACCAATGATTGTTGAAAGAGGTAAGACATGTTCCAAATGTAAGGAAAAATATAATTTAAATAGGGAAGTTGGAAAGTGAAGGTTGTATATCTATATTTATAGATAAGGTGTGTAAGGTCACCAAAGGATCATTGGTGATAGAAAAAGGAGAGAGGGTAGGTACATTGTATTTATGTACTGGTAATACTGATTCTTCTATATCCTTAGATTCTACAAGAGTAGATACAACACTATGAAATCATAGGCTTGGACACATGAGCGAGAAGGGGATGCAGATACTTCACATAATACTTTTTTTTTCCACATCTTAAACAAATTGATTTGTATTTCTGTGAGCATTGTGTTTATGGAAAACATAAGAGTCAAATTTCTCAGAGTTGGAAAAGAAAAGAAGAGTGAAAGGTTAGAGCTTATGCATATATATGTATGAGGACCAAATTAGGTATCATATCTTGGTGGCTTTCCTTATTATGTTACTTTTATTCACGATGAAACTAGAAAAACTTTGGTTTATTGCATTAGACAAAAACATGATGTTTTTGATACTCTTAAGAAATGGAAAGATTTGGTTGAGAATGAGACATGAAAAAGGTTGAAGTGTCTTAGGTCAGAAAATGCAGGTGAATATTGAAGCAAGGAGTTTGATGATTATTTTTCATACCATGGGATTCGTAGAGAGAAGACAGTTCCAGGAACACCGGAAGAAAATGGTGTGTCAGAAAGGATGAACAAAACAATCATGGAGCGTGCAAGGAATATGAAATTTCATGTTGGTTTCCCTTTACAATTCTGGGAAGATGATGTAGATACTGTTGTTTATTTAATAAACAAAGGACCTTCAACATCTTTGGATGGTGGAATTCCGTAGGAGGGATGGATAGGTAAAACGGTAAACTATTCTTTTTTGAATACTTTTGGTTGTGAAGCATTTGTCCATATTGATAAAGAAAATAAAACAAATCTTGAGAAAAAATCCAAGAAGTGTACCTTTATTGGATACAATGTTAATGATTTTGGTTATCTCTTATGGGATTATGAAAATAACAAAATCATTAGGAGTAGAGATTTCATATTCAATGAGAAGTTCATGTACAAAGATCAGTTGTAGGGAAATATACAAGAAAAAGAAAAACCATAATACACAGTGCTTGATGAGATCATTGAAAAAGAAATTCCAAAGGTACCAGAGAATGAAAATGTACAACAACAGGAGTAGCAGGTACCTCAAACTCTTTCAAGTGTTGTAAGAAGATATATGAGGTTAAGTAGTCCCCCATGAACTATACTCTCTTGCATTGTATTATTTATTTTTGAATGATTTTGATGAACCATAATGTTATGAAGAGGAAATGCAAGTAGACACTAAAAAGAAGTGGGAGCAAGGCATGAAAGAGGAAATTGATTCCTTGATAAATAACCTGACTTGTGACTTGGTTTAGTTTCATGTAGGAAAAAGAGCATTGCATAATAAATGGGTTTACAGGTTGAAGGAAGAATATGGAGGAAACAAATAGCACAAGGCCAGACTTGTTGTAAATGGGTTTGCACAAAAGAAATGTATATATTTTGATGAAATATTTTCTCCTATTGTTAAGATGACTTCAATTAGGACTATTTTAAGTCTTGTGGTAGTAGAATATTTTCATCTTGAACAATTATATGTAAAAAAAACTTTTCTTCATGGGGATTTAGAAGAAGAGATTTATATGCATCAACCATAGGGGTATGAGGTCAAAGGGAAGGAGAATTTGGTATGCAGGTTGAAGAAGAGATTTTATGGCCTAAAGCAAGCTCCAAGGAAGTGGTATTTGAAGTTTTAAAGGTTTATGACAAAACAAGGTTATAGTAGATGTCATTCTGATCACTACGTTTATTTTAAAAGGCTAGAAAATGGAAGTTATATTATCTTGCTATTGTATGTAGATGACACGCTTGTTGCAGGGTATAATATGCAAGATATAAACATGCTCAAGAAGAAATTAGATCATTCATTTTCGATGAAGGATTTGGGTGTTGTAGAGAAAATCCTTGGTATGAGAATAACAAGAGACAGGAAAAATCGCAAATTGACATTGTCTCAGGGTGAGTACATAGAGAAGGTGTTGGAGAGGTTTAGAATGCATAATGCAAAACTAGTTAGTACACCTTTGGCCATCCATTTAAAATTAACTAAGGAAATGTGTTCGAAGACACAGGAGGAGATAAAATATGTGTCTAGGTTCCTTTATTCATCAACAATTGACAACTTGATGTATGCGATGGTTTGCACAAGACCAAATATTCCACATGCAGTGGGAGTTGTGAGCATGTATATGAACAATCTAGGTAAAGAACATTGGGAGGAAATAAAGTGGATTCTTAGGTATTTGAGAGGTACTGCTACTCATACATTATGTTTTGGAGGTTTAGACACTATTCTACAGGGATATGTTGAATAAGATATGGCAGGTGATAAATATAGCAAGAGGAGTACCACATGGTATGTTTTTACTGTAGGTGGAACAACAATAAGTTGGATTTCAAAAATGCAAAAGGTTGTTTCACTTTCAACAATAGAAGCAGAGTATGTTGCTACTACATGGGTTAGTAAAGAAATGATTTGGCTATAGAGGTTTATGGAGGAATTGGGAAAGAAGTAAGAGAATAGAAGGTTGTATCGTGATAGTGAGAGTTTCATTCATCTTGCAAAGAACTCATCCTTCCATTCGAAGACTAAGAATATACAACTAAGGTATCATTTCATACAATCCATCTTGGAAGATGGTCATTTGAAATTGGAAAATATACATACTATCCAAAATCCTACAGACATGTTGACAAAGGGAGTAACCAGGGAGAAACTGAGTTCTTGATCAGTTTCAGTTGGTCTTCAAGCATGAAGGTGAATATGAGAAATTTTCCAAGTCCAAGAAGGATCATAGTCCAATATATATAGCAACAATGGAGTTGTTGAGATTAGTCTCCAAGTCCGAGATTGTTGTTTGTGTAGCTTGATTATCTTCCTGATTCATAAGTATTTGTTTTCAGTCGTGTTTATACCCCATGAATATTGTACACCACATAATATTGTACACCCCTCCATGCAGGGGGGGTTGTAGGGTATGGTGCTACTCTTACAATCCCCTCCATGTGGAATATTGTACACCCCTTCATTATAGGGTCACAAATCTGACGGTATAAAATATGTTAAGGTTTTTTTTCCTAGAAGGAAACCCTCCTTTATGAGGGAATTGTATTGCAGTTGTGTATCATTGTGAATATTGTATTCTTAGATATGATACTGTGAGAGAAAGACTATGAAGTTATAGAAAGTGTGTTGTATTTTGTATCCCTTCATTTTCTGGAGAATAAAGAGGAAGGACCTAGAAATTTCTCTGGTGGATGTAGCCCACATTGGGTGAACCACATATATCTGTGTCTCTATTTTATTGTGTATCTTGTGTGTTTTATTTCTGCATTTTATTTTATTTTATTTCTTTGTGATCCTATTTTTTCTAACAGATCTTTCCATATTAGAAAAATGAGTTCCATGTTCATGTAGATGTGTCATCCATAGCCTTTGGTGCAACATTATCTTAACCAGGGGAATGAGACATAGATCACCCAATTGCTTTTGCTAGTAGGAAGATTTCTATAGCATAGAAGAATTACACCACTACAGAATGAGAATGATTGAAAATTGTCTATGCATTGCAAAAGTTTAGACATTATTTATTGGGTTCTCACTTTAAGATATACATATACCATTTTTCACTCAAATACTTAGTGAATAATCCAGTGCTGGGGAGAGAATATGCATATGGTTTCTAATGTTTCAGGAATACAATTTTGAAGTTGTTGTGAAACCAAAGAAGTTGAATGAAAGACCTGATCACTTATCGCACATATTATCAGGACAAGATGTAGGGAATCTAGATGAAATCTTTCTGAATGCACAATTATTTGTAGTTAATATGGTGGATGACTACTTTGCAGACATCATATACTTTCTAAGTACCTAAATGGCCCCATAAGACATGAAATTTGTGCATAAGAAACAATTAATGGTTAAAGCAACATATTTTTCAGTTGATTGCTGGAAACCTATATAAGTTGGGTGCAGATAAAATATTGAGATGATGTGTGTTGGAACATGAAAGATCGATGATACTCGTAGAAGCACATGAAGGGATTGTAGGAGGACATTATGAAGGTAAACCATCTACGTAAAAGATATTGTACGTAGGGCTTTGGTGTCCCACACTTCATAAGGATGCTAAAGAATATTGTCGGTCATGTGATGTATGTAAAAGGGTGGGAAATCCATCAAGAAGGGATGAGATGCCTTTACATCAATAGGGTACATTACAAGCGCTTGATAAATGGGAAATAGACTTTATTGGACCACTCAACCCATCGACAAGAAGATCAGGGGCAAGGTACATAATCACTACAACGAAGTATTTGACCATATGGGAAAAAGAAACACCAGTCATAGACTACACTGTATAGACTTCCGTGTGATTTATATTTTATAATGTTGTCACACAATTTGGATGTCCACACATATTACACAGTGATCAAGGAACACACTTCTTGAATACAAAAATTGTAGCATTGACTGGTGAATTTCAAATTCATGATCAGAAGAGTAACCCATATCATTCTCAGGCTAATTGGGCAGTTGAGTCTTTTAATAAAATTATGGATAATTCTTTGATGAAGGTTTGCAACATAGGGAGAGATGATTGATACTAAAGGGTTCCTGCAATTTTTTGGGCCTACAGGACTACAAGCAAGAAGTTGAAAGGGAAGATACCTTTTATATTGGTCTATGGGAAAGAAGAAATAATGTCGATGGAGTTTATTCTACCTAGCCTGTGCATTGCGGAAATTACAGATCTTTTGGACTCTAGTGCAGTGGATGAGAGAATATCATAGTTATTACAATTTGAGGAAGATTAGTTTTTCGTAGGCTTCCACTAGCAAGTTTAGAAGAAAAGACAGAAAGTGTGGCATGATAGACACATTAAACAAAAAAAAGTTTCAAGTAGGGGACTTAGTATTACTCTATGAAATCAAATTTATACAACATCTAGGATAGTTTCAAATGCATTGGTTAGGTCCATATGTGATCTAGCATGTGTCAGAGGTAGGTGTTGTGCAATTGGAAACCTTGAATGGAGAATCCCTTGGAGTAATAATGAATGGGAGTTAGTCGAAACTCTATAGAGATGACTGATCGTCTACACAGTAATATGAATTTCTCTAGAACAAATGCATCATAGTATTTGTATTACAATAAAAAGGTAAAATACAAAAAAACAAATAAAAAGTGGGAAAAGAAGGAAAACAAGAAAATAATACAAAGGGAAACAAGAATAAAGAAGTATCGTGCAAAAAATGAGACTATAGCATAGAGAGAATAAATGAAATCAAGGAAGTTAAGTGCACAAATTTTTTTAGCATGGGAAAATACCATTAAGGGCATTAAAGCACATAAACTATAGTTAAAAATCCATAAATAAGGAAGCGTGTGCAAAAGGCATCGTAATAAATAGAAGGTGTTGCCCAGGATCGGGATAGACTGGAAAACCCAAGGAAATATCCGACGGAGGATTTCCATTAGTGGAATAGTAAGGAAAGCATTAATGTAATATTATGACTGGATTCGACATTTACATTGGGAGGGAAAGAAAGTATACAGTTTTTGGAGGGTGATAAATGCACCAAAGGGCCCGATTAATAAGGTTATTTGCAATTACTTAGAGTTGTGAGCATACAAAGCAAACTTGAGTGAATAAAATTCGAATCAGAGCCAAACAACAACCACACCAGAACCAACATAGAGAAAGAAAATAAACTCTTCACATGGAGTAATGGCACCACTAAAAGTTGGAGCACCATCGACAACAACATGAAAGCAATCGAAAAGACCACCAGTTGCACCAGTGTTCAAGGAAAAACTAAGAGCTTTGGATTCATAAGCAAGTTTTCACAGGGACTATATCCTACCACAAAAAAGACATCGTGCCTCAAGTTAAAATACATGTATATGGAATATACCCACTGGCCACACCAGTAATCCCACCTAGTGTAAGTATTGAAGAGGATATGCTAGGAAAAATTGCCACCTTGAAGTTTGCAGATCACGATATCTCGAATGAGAAGAAGTTTCCCAAGATGGAAAGGGGAAATTATTTGTGTGCCAAAAGCGTACCAGGAACATGATAAATAAAGCTTGAACCACAGACGTGGTAAACAAGACTTGAGAATTCAGGGATATTGAACCTACTGGAGATTCCCCACTTTAGATGTATCCTAGAAATAAATGCTTATGTCAAGTTACTACTCAGTTATGTCCATGGAGGAACATTGTGGCTTGACCCACTGGTATTAATTGATACCCAATTAATTGTGTTGATCACAGGGTTACCAAAAGCAGGAGAGGATTAGATCACATTGTTCACCAACAAAATAGGGGAGAAAGCACAATTAGAAGCCATGAAGGAGACATTTAACACCTTCATAGGAAATAAGGGGATATATGTTGCGAAAATAAGTGATGATGCTATGCACTTTGAAATGCAGGTGTTGGCCTACAAATTGTTGAGGAAATTATGAAAGGATGAAGGGTCGGTTGTAGTAATCACAACCACAAAAAAAAGCGTAGAGTGGGTCCTAATGAATTGGGCTACATTTTTGGTGAATCATTTTTTGACAGAATACATAGAGGCCCAGGAGAAAGGAACAAAGTTTCATTATTCCTAGATTCTTATCTCGATTGCACTAGTAGGATGGTAGGAACCTAGTTATTGCCAATGTATGAAAACAAACAATATAAGTAATGTAGTTGTGCGGTATGCCAACTTATGGAATATGCCAAACAAAAGGAGACAGGGGGATAACAATGTTACCTTCTATGTCTAATTTTATACGATTAGGTACATTGTCAAGCATACATTGCACATCATATCCCAGATGGTAAAAACATACCAGGATATTGCACAATTCAAATAAGGAATGCACCATATGTATATTCAAGAAAAAAGGGACCCTGCGCACTAGTGGCTTCCTACCAGTTACAGATTAATAACATATTATGTATGCCTGATAAAAAATGATTGGAAAGACGAGTGGAAAATCCCAACAGAACAAATGGATCACCCAGAAGAAGAATAACAAGATAGGGATGAAGAACCACTATATGAAGGATAGGGACATGAGAAAAACAATGATGCAGAAAATACAACTGGACCATCAACAAAAGAAGAGAAACAAATAGTCTTGATAGTAGGAGTAAAATGAAAAGACAAGGGGAAAGGTCCAGTAGGAGGTGCGCAAAAAAATATTGAAAGTGCATAGTTAGGCCCCTATCTATAATCTGACCAATGATGACATGGACCGAATCAAGTACCAAGCATGGGATGATGTAGAGGAGGCCATCGAGGAAGAAACAAATAAACAAGAAAAAATGCACCAACAAGTGTAGGAATAGTTAACACAATAGCAACAACTCTTGGAAACAACTAGAATAACACTAGAGCACATATCAGGTGAAAGACCATCCACAAGTCTAGTTGAGGAATGAGATATTGCCAATCCACTCATGATCAAGCTAGTAGCTAGGCTTATAGTGCTAGAAATCGAGACAGACACAATCAAGTTCCCAACACATGAATTGCAAGAATAAATGAAAAAAAAAGTCACCTAAACATATTGGTGTCATGGATGCCTGTACATACACTATAGATCTTGAAAGTAGGTATTTCACATGAGATAAGGCTCTGTGAAGATGAAGAAAATAGAGAAATGACAAAAATAATGGATGAAAGGAAAAAAATATAGTAAAAATATGCAACTGCTCTGCAGGAAAAGAGAGAAGTGGAAGAAAAAGTGGAAAGAGAAATGAAGGAGAAGAATGAGGTTGAGGAAAGGGTTGAGAAAGAAGTAAAGGAAAATACGAGGCTGAGAAAATGGCATAGTGCATACAAACAACCATGAAAAAATTGTGTAAGGAGATCCATAAAGTACTGATAGTAGTATAGGATACCAAGGAAAAATAAGTCTTGAGAATCGACGAAGTCATCAAAGGATTATGGACGAGTATTGAGGACTTGCAATCATGCAGTACATCAGGAACACCACTGGAGGAAAGAGCCAGAAGAGAAACAACAACAATGATAATAGTATAAAAAAACAATATGTTAGAGGAGGAATGCACAGAGCTCTGTGAGGAAAGAGCGCAAATATGGATAGACCTGGTAGAGGAACCATAAATGAATTTCATTGAATCTAAATTAAGGGATACATAGGAAAAGGAATATAAATATTCATAGAGAATAAACACCCTTCCATCGGCTAAACAAATGAGGGCCATTTTGGCACAGAGGAATTCATATGAGGAAATTGAAAATATGTGGCACCAATAATGATTAGGACCATTGCAAGAAGAAGCAGTAAAGGTGATAGGAGAAATGGAAACTTTGCAAGGAAGAGTGAAGCAAGAAGTTCATGAAAAAGAAGAAAATCTCACATCCTTGATTACGTAGGGTGTAGAAGAAATTGTGGGAGTAGAGGAAGAAATAATAAAGGAATTTGCGGTAGCTAAGGACACTTCTCGAAAGTTCATAGAAGTGTGGAGGAGCGCATTATAGGCCTGAGTGGCTTGGGACGAGCCATAAGTGAGTGTTGGGGGCCTATTGGACAGGCATTGTGGAAACAATATTCATGGAAATCCTATGAAGGATATGCACAATAGAAGAAGAAAGAAGACAAGGAAGGAGTTGAGTGCATAGTAGAGGCACATTCAAGAGTAAATTGTGCAGAAGAATAAAATAGAGAATAAAGTGGGGAAAAAGGAAGGATAACAACCCGACATACCAAAAGTAGAAATACACGAAAAAGAAGGATGACCATCTTTCGAGAAGGAAAAAGCAACATGCAGGCATAAAAGCAGGAAAAGTCTCCTAAAAAACAAGTCAACATGAGTTTTTAGGAGTTGTCATGAGTTGTAATAGGGTTTTGGATGTGAAAACTAGGGTTTTGAGCCCTAGAATTCATGTATAAATATGTAATGGGCCAAGAGAAAAGGGGTTCCAATATGTCGAGAGTTCATTTTCGGTAAGGAGAGTGATAGAATAGGAGGATAAGGAAAGAGTCTATGTTTGAGTGATAGGAATATGTTGCAGAGAGAGAGAGGCTTGCACTGCATAGCGGTTAGGAAAAATGAAGAAAGAGGTAGCAGGACAATCTTATTGTAAGCACAGTGTGCAAGCCTAGTATTATTACAGAAAGAATAATAAAGAAGCCAACTATTGTGGACATAGCCCAAAGTTAGGTGAACCACGTTACCTATTTTTTTTTCTCTCCTGTTTTATGTGATTGATCATGAATAGTCTCTTTATGCATGTTATATTAGATCTGTTTCTTACATGATAACTACACAATAGTTATAAATGTTACAACAAATGGATTTTGGTGCAATCTGTAGTAAAATGGTAATACTAAATTCACTAAGTAACTAAGAAATAACTAATACAAAATAATACATAGAGAACAATTGCGTAAGAATGAATAAGATGATCACCTCCCATTCCCTCACTATTGCAGAAACTCGGTTCCTGTAGCCCCAATAGATGCCTCAGGTGAAACTTCACTTGCATGCAGGTGATGCTGAAATGGCCAGTATCTGAAGGGTTTTGTTGGTCAAGTTAACTCAAGATTAGGGTCTTACAACTGCACATGCACCAATATATTGCGAGCTTTGACTGAACCTATTTTTTGATTAATACAAACTCTATGAGTTATTGTTAAAAATAATAATTGTAAACATTTATAATTTAATGTTGGTATGTAAATGTTTTTAATTGTAAAAATTTAAACTCGATTTTTCTTAAATTCAAAATCCAAATATTAAAAATTTCATATCCAAATTCAAAGAGTACTTAATTAAAATAATATGGAACATGATAAGACAATTTGTAAATATTTCAAAGATAAAAAGATTTAGGAAAGTTTATCTCCAATATTTAAAATTATAATAAACAAAATATTAAAGAAAATTAATGGATCCACTATCATTTTTTGTTTA
Organism: Picea engelmannii; assembly: GCA_009831015.1. Taxonomy (NCBI): domain Eukaryota; kingdom Viridiplantae; phylum Streptophyta; class Pinopsida; order Pinales; family Pinaceae; genus Picea; species Picea engelmannii. Next base: position 215,844 of record ML790155.1, on the reverse strand, counting down.
AGTTTTAATAACTAAAATTTTATCTCATCATCAACATATTCAATAAAGTAGTTAACAACATAATACAAAAAATAACTACAAATCAAGACACTCAAACCACTACAATATTGATAATTTAAAAAGTTAATACACAAACCAATACTACAACCAGACTGCTTAAAAAACAATAGAACTTAACTTTTTATTAATCCTTTTTACTAATAATTTTTGGAAAATTATAAATTTAAGATATTCCACATAAAGATTTAAATAAAAAATGAAACTTTTTGT
>ML790155.1:162844-215107 GCA_009831015.1 Picea engelmannii | reverse complement strand
TAAAATTTGAACAATTTGTTAAGAAATTGAAAAAGTATGGTTCATAATTACAAGTTATTGTTTAGTAGATTGATGAAATGTTTGAGAATATTTTTTTCACAATAATATTAAATAATAAAATTTGAACAATTTGTTAAGAAATTGAAGAAGTATGGTTCATAATTACAAGTTATTGTTTAGTAGATTGATGAAAAGTTTGAGAATATTTTATTGATATATTAGTTGTTTATGTAGTTGTTGTTGATGATGATGATGATGATTAACGTCCATTGAGACCAAATTGGTCTATTGGACCTTAAGAGGGTAAGAGATTTCTTGCAGTTATTTAGAATTTTGTTTATGTGTTTGAAAATCATTAAGAGAAGCTTTCCAAGATCACCATAGTTTTGTTGAGTTAAAAGGGTAGGAATGTTGGTACTCTAACAATTTTTTTGAAATTGAGATATAATGTGGGTAGTTGGACAATCTAAGAGAAAGTGTTTTTCATCTTCAACCTTCTTAGTGTCACAAAGCTGACACACTCTTTTTTTTTTTTTTTTTTAACAAGAACGGTTATGTTGCATTAGGCGACATTCTGGCAAGCCAGAATCAGAAAGTTACAAATCTGAAGAAGGTTGGTGACCTCTAACAGTGCTGCCAACCTTCTTGTGAATGTCTTGGGAATCCAATCCCATCTGCTTCTGGAGCTAATTCAAAAAAATGGCAAAGATTGCATACATGAGTAAATTCTCACAAACTGTGAGCACAATAGAAGACATAAGCAAAACATTAACCGGAGGGGGGTGGAATTTTCCTCTTAATGAAGGGATCCAGTTGTTTCTGAGAGCCTGAAAAAATGTTGGAGGCTGCCTCCTTTTCTCTATGTTCTTTGTTGGTCTTTCGTCCTCAGGTAAGGGGTGGAGACGGGACTGAATTGTCTTCAGGATCAGAAGTTTCCACAGAATCTCTAGATGGGACTGAAACAGTCAGACCTGTCGAGGCAGAGGGATCCAGATCTGAAGCCCTAAATTCTCTCGCTGCTACTGGGCCTGGGGGGGTGGAGTCCGAAAGGCTTTCGTCTGCCGGAGGATTTTCCTTCACTTCTATTGCTTCTGGGTCTAGGGCTTCATCTTCCTTCAGCGCATCAAAGCTGTTTTTGTTTTCTAGCGTTGCCTCTACTGAATGAGTGGCCTTTGGAGCCTGGGGTAGCAGATCCTTTCGCCTTGGTTGCCTTCGTCGATTAGGTACTGGCTAAAAATCATCTTCTTTGGTTGGTCCCGGCTCCTCAGATATTTTGGGGCAGCTTTTTGCGAAATGATCGTATGCATGGCACCGAAGGCACTTAAAAGGGATCCGGTCATAGTCCAGCTCTTGGATATGGCACCATTCCCCCAGGGAGAGCTTGATGGCTTCTGGTAGGCCTTTCTTGATATTAACCTCAACGCAAATATGAGCGCAGGTAAGCTGTTCCCCTTTTGGTTCCACACTGTCCAGGAAATGCCCAAGCTTGTTTCCAATGTCCTCTAAAGAGCTTTTCCCCCAGAGATGTATGGGGAGGTGAGGCAGCCTAACCCAAACAGGGGCTGCAGTGATCTCGGCTTTGGGATTGAAGTCAAGAGTCCAGGGGACTAAGAACAGTCCTCTCGACCCCATGAAATAGGGTTCATATATGAAAACTAGATCACGGTCCTCTTTCCTTGAGAAACTGAAGACAAAAAAACCCCTGCCTATTGCACTCCGAGTAACTCTTCCCTGTATCATCGGCCTCCATCATTCCTCAATACATGCCTCCATCATTTTGGGGCTGGGCCATAACCCCGTAAACTTTTCGATGAGGGATTTTTCTGCCAGAAAGAGGGCAAGGTTGCATGGCTCCTCTGGAGAAAGCTCCAGAGAAGGGATCTCCTCCATCTTCTTAACAAACTTAGACGGAAGAGAAGGCTTGGATTTAGGTCCTGCCAAGCGGACTAATTCTTTGAAGGCTTCCAAAGGATCTTCCTCGTTCTCGGCAGTCGGATTTGGAGCCATCTTGGTAGGGCGGCGACCACCAGAGGCTATCACTACTCCAGATTACGTGCACACAGGAGGGACGCGCTGGAAATGTTGAGTCGCACCCTGTATGCTGAGAGAGTGATGGGACCTGGATCAGCAGCTAATCTCAGCGTCCCTACAAACAAAAAATCAGAGTGATGGCGGCTAGGGTTTGGGCCCTAGCCGCAATGGCATTTCGTCTCGTTCCAACAGTCATGCAACACATCCATTTTCTTAAGATGTAAGCTGACACACTCTTTCATCCCATGGCATTTTAGGAATTTACCAATGTCGTGTTTCACTATGGAGCTCGTGAGAATTTGTTCTTTTCTTAGCAATGCTTATTTTTTTCTTTACACTTGTCAAAACAGAGAGATAATTTTGATCTTCAAGATTAGGGTTGATTACATCCTTATAATACCTTAATTTTCATTTTTCCTCTAACTCTTTATCACACCATATTTTCTCGTTAAATTTTAATTTGATGATATTTTTAATACTATCCTTATTCTACAAAATGGTGTCTTCTATGTTTCCCCAATAGCTTAGGCAAGATTGGACATCTTTATGCCATCCTCACTTGAGTCGATGGTGGTTACAACTGGATTTTGAAGCAATTTTAGGAAGCCTCTTGTCTTCCATGTTTTTGAACTTGTTATTATACTTATGTATCTAGTCATAGTTGTGCTCTCAATGGGGGGAAGTCTTACCTCTAAAAGGAGGATGTGATAGGGAATATTTCCTTTAATTTTGAGATTATAGGTTATAAAATTATTTTCCATTTTCTCTATCTTTCTCCAAGATTTGCGAGACATACTACATCCCCATACTTCACATCCATAAATAATAACATGTGTAACAAGAGTCTCAAAGAGGAGTTCCTTCTTATCCCATATCCAAATATCAACTAATTTACAATTGTTTTCTAACCCATAATAAGATTTCCGTCCCCTAATAATCATTTTCTCAATTCTATAATTCGAGTTCAGCTTGTGGTGAATATCGATTCCAAGATATCTGTATAAAGTCACTTCCTCCAAGTTGTTGTTTTCATATACGAAGGTATCATAAGTTATCTTATTTGATTTAATGATCATGACCTTAGTCTTGTTAGTATTAATAGTCATACCCATATTGAAGAAAAAATCCTTGAGGATTCTTAGTTTGTTTTCAATATCATGGGGACTCCTCACCATAAGAACGATATCATTAGAATAAATAATAATATTGATGACTATACCAGTGAGAATAGGGACGACACAACCTGCTTCTTCCAGACAATCTTCTAACTTGTCAATGTATATGCCAAAGATGGTAGGGGACAAGGGACAACCTTGCATGACTCCAATATTGTAGTTAATCCCTTTAGACCAGCCCTCAATGTTCTTAAACTTGGGAATAAAATTCTCATACAACCTTATTATAGCATCCCTCAAATCGAAAGACACTTTTATCTCTTCCAACCTATTCCAAAGGTTTTCCCTGGGAACTGTGTCAAAATATTTTTTGAAGTCAACAAAACAACAAAAAAGATTGGTTTTAGTATTGCAAAACACCTCTGCAATGAACTTAATGGTAACAAGATGGTCCATAGTTTAATGATATATTCTAAACTTGGCCTAGCTTTTATCTCTTTTACTGTGACTTTCTAACCAAAGGCTAATCTTTTTTTTCAAAATAATTCCATAAAGCTTGGCTAAAATTGGACTAATCATGATGGTCCTATAATTAGAGGGAATGTTTCTATCCCCATTTTTAAAAATAAGAACAAGGAGGATTTGCATCCAGGGTTTAGGGAAGCCCTGGTTGATTTCTAAATTGAAGAGCTTGTGTATGTGAGGGATGAGGATATGCCCTCTGATTTTAAAAATTTCAGCTTTGTAGCCTTCAATGTCCTTAGCTTTCTTATTTGCAAGTTGCTTAACTTCGAACTCTATGTCATCCAAAGAAAAACTTCATCCTCTATAGGGACAATAGGAATGGTGTCCATGGAATTAGGGAGCTCGTAAATACTTTTAAGGTAGGAATTTGAGTCCCTTAAGGGAATCATATTATTTTCTTTAGTATTGCGAAAAAGAATTTGCCTCCAAAACTTCTTAGGATCTAGCTTAGATATTTGTGAAAGCTACTATTTCCTTTTATTGATATGTACCTTTTTTTCCTTTTAATCAAATATGTGTACGTATTGATATTATCGAGTTTTAAGGACTCATTAGAAGCATCCCTAATGGATTTCCTAGCAATTTTACGTTATTTATCATACCAAGGGTTGTTCGTTCTATTATTTGTTTTACAAAACACCTTGAAAGAGAACTTGTTAATAGAAGTGGAAAGGGTAATTGTAAAATTGTGATAGAGGTATTTAATGTTGTCCTTATAATTTAGGATATGTAACTCACTATTTAAATTCTTTCAGAAAAGATCAAATTTAATTTTTTCAAAGCATGGTTGCCTTTGATTATCAGAGTTCTCTTCAATGTCACTCCTATGCATGGAAACGTTTAGAGTTAGGGTTAAAGGTCTATGGTCATAGTCAGGTTCATGGTCATTTAAAGAATCAAAATTTACTATTTGGTTGGAAACATGGATATCATATATCACATAATCTACAACACTACTACCTAGCCCATGAATACAAGTCATATGGTTGGAGTTTGGCCACTTCATTACTACATTGAAAATTATTAGGTCTTGAGAGATGCAGAGCTTGACCAACTCAGTACCAAACAAATTCTCAATTAGGTATTTCAAGCTTCTTTTGTAGCTAATAGATAAAACAAGGTCCTCATTTAGCCATAAAGGATTATGGTTGGAATCATTACTTAAAAGAGTATCTTGGTTAGTTACAGTCCTAACATTAAAGTCTTCTATCAGGAGGATATTACCTTCATTTTTCAAACTATAAATATCTTTTTCTAAATTAGTATAGGGACAATTGCTATCTAGATTATTTTTCTTATCAAAATTAGAATTAATAGGTCAAAATAGAGAATTTCTATATACATATTCTTAGCATTGGTGTCTGAAATTTCTATCCAAATGTACTAATTGAGAGGGTCTATCTTATGAAGTTGGACGTGAGGATAAATGATCTTTCTAATATAAAAAGATATGCCTCATATCCCTCTATGAAGGGAAGATTTATTCCAAGCCGACCATAAGAAAAATCCTTCTATGTTAGGGACCTTAGACTGTTCATGCTCCCAAGTTTCAAGTAAACAAATAATATCAATATCACTCAGGATCCAACTTATCATAGGACCTTTGCGCCATGGAAAGCCATGACAGTTCCAAAAAAGGATCTTGAGTGTCCCAAATTCCTATTTATTATTATTATTCTAGTATTTGTCCCTAAAAATAGTTTTTCAATTTCTAATTATTGTCCATTTTCCTTCTTTCCTTGCTTCTTTTACCTTTTGAATTTCCTTTCTTAATTCATCTTGGTCTTTGGGAATGAGGTCTTCATTTATAAATGTTCCTGACCCTTTTAAGCTCAGATATTTATTGAGTATGCTATATTTATGGTCATTACATATTAATTTGACATATATCAACCTATATTTATGATCAATTATTTTTCCTAGCCTCTGTGCTTCTATGAGGTAATTTGTTTCAATTTGTGATTTATTTTTTAATTCTTCTTTTACTATTGCTAGTGTATCCTCCTCTTGTTTATTTTATACTAAAATTTATGAGGTTCAAGGATCTTTTATTACACTCATGGTCTGGTTCGATTATCTTATTCAATTCCTCTTTGATGAGTTTTATATCCAATTTGTTTTCTAGATTAATGAAGGTCAAATTATTAGTTAGTTTTTCTTCTAGTTCTTTAATCCTATCTCTCAATTTGCAATTTTCTTCAACCTCTCCTTCTTGGGTTGATTGTTTTTGTTTTTCCATTTCTTGAACACTATCCTCCATTGTCTTTAATTGAATCTTGAACCCTAAAAATGTATCTTGTATTTGAATTTGAATGGTATCTTTGAAGAGTCTAATTTTTTTATCAAGCATTCCCTCTAGCTATATTTGGATTTTTAGGTCTTTTTCTTCACTCCTTTTTTCTAGTGATTCTAACTCTATTTGGCGTTTGACATATTTTTCTTCTCTCATTTTTTCTAACGATTCCATATAATTGTAAAGACTATCTAGGGTGACTTTAGAGGGTCTTCCCCAGACAGGATGAGTTTTTGGAATAGGTGGTGGAGTGCTCATATTGAAAAGAACAAAAAATAAGTAACAATTGTTAATTTGGATTAACTTAAAAAATGGAAAATATTTTTTTAATTGATAATAATGATATTAATTATTATCTCTGAAATCAAATTTTATTATTAAACTTTTAAAAATTAAATAATAATAATAATAATTAAATCTCTTTAATTTTCACACGTTATTAAGTTATAAATATATTTTAAATTAAACCTGATTCAAAGTAACAAGTGACTCACCTGATTTTAGGTGTCCAGGTGCTAATCCACCCGATTTTAGGTGTCCAGGTGCTAATCCACTTGAAGAAGCTCAAATTTATTCACAAACATGTGCCAATGTGATCAATGGGTGGAATAAATCAAAACTAAAAATTATTCAAAACCGCAGAGATTATTCATGTCAAAACATTCAAAACCACAAAAATTATCACTGAGATTTCAAAACCCTAGAGATTATTCTCATCACCGAGAGTTCAAAAAATGCATAGAAGTATTATGGTTCGCATGACCAAGATTAACTGTAGAGATTATTCCCATAAAAAAAGTGCAACACTACATATAAGTATTATTCCCGTGAAAAACCGCAGAGATATAATGTTTGAAATAAAATATTTCCTTCAAAAATGTAGATATATAATGTTTGAAATAAATTTTTTAAAAAGGAAGAAAATTCTCCTCAGGTTGTATAGAATTCATGCTTACAGTTGATATGATATGATGTATTGACATAAATCAATTCAATACAATATTTTTTTAATAACAATTTGTAATAACACTGGGATGTGGTGCCACATTGATCACATGTAGCCCGAGCCATTTATGAAGCCTGCAACCACCCTTTCCTTAAACTCTCAGATGGAGGAAAGAATTTAATGTGCTCCTGGAAAGGCTAGACAGTTCCCTCACACATGTTTAATGGAGCTCCTAGTGCACCATGGAATATGGACGATGACATGTATGGGATGAATGTGCAAGGTCACCTTAGCTCCCCTTGCACTCCTCCATTTACTCTGGGCTTGCCATGGCTCTTTCCACTTGGCTCAATTTTCACATTCATGCTTCGCTCCATTCACTTTCCTAGCTCTATGTTTTCTTCAGATAATTTTAGTTTGGTTTTCCTTAACCTCCATTCCTCGAGAGTGTGGAAATCCCAAGAGGGGTCCTTCTTGGTATAAATATGCATCCAGACAGAGGTGCCTCTGCAAGCTTACCCAAGCTTCTTTGACTGCACAAATTCGTTGGGATAAGGAATGAAATTCGCCTCCAATGACCTATGTAGAGGAGTAAATTCCAGAAACACCAATTACGGTGCCACTAGATTCCCTCCTCTACATAGTCCTAGACCCCCAAGATCATCCTAGCACCCTTCTCCCTGTTTTTGTGACAACATGTTCCATGGAGAGGGAAAATTGTATAATCCAGGAAGAAAATGCTTTGGCTGACCACCCTGTTGAGCCCCCACTGCCCACCTCAGCCATGGATCGAGATTCACACTCTATCTACTTCCTATCACAAGAGAAATTGGAGCTCACCTTCGAGATGCAGAGGGACATGATGGAGTAGCTCCATAGGAACACTCTTCTCAGCAGAAGACTTGACATCCTGTTTGAAGTGATATCAAGATCACAAATCCAACAATGCTTCCTGATTTGTGCACAACCATAAGTCTTCACTCCTCCAGGCAACACTTGAGATAGTGCATGTTTTAATTTCTCTTTTCATGATTAATCTGTTAGGCTCTCTGCAAAAACAAACAGTGAACTTTTGTATCCCTGTTCAGATTTCTTGTTTTGTGCTCTGGCTAGATTTTTTGGCCCAGGTTATGTTCAAACTTACTGTTGCATGTTCAGAAATATCTGTCTTAATACTATCCTTCCATCTATTCTGATTTCCAAATGTTTGGTGGAATAGGTGGGGGATTTTTTATTTTTTATTTTTTTTCCAATTAGAATAGAAGGTTCCATCTGTTTCGGTTTCCACTAATCTAGAGGAACAAGTGGGATCCCATTGAACATGATCTGATATGTACAGTCACAACTGTTTTATGAGGAAATAAAAAAATTATTTACAAAAAAAAATAACAATTTTTAATAAAAATAATAAATTGCATATAAATAATGCGTTGTCTAACTATTCTACACTTTTTCCCTTTTTGCCGGAATCCGGTGACATAAATATTCACAAAATCACAATTTTTTGTTGTTTAAATTGCATTTTTGAATGTAGAAATGGATTCAACATGCTGAAAAACCCTGGGGCACTCGAATTATACAAAAATAACCACTCTAATGTGTAGATTCAATAATTTCTCACCGTATTTTAGGAAAATATCCGCCAAAAAAAAAATGTAGAAAAATTAGACTACATGTATAAATAACAATAACAAACAACATAGGAAATAAATCAATTCAATACAATTAGTATAAATCTATCTTAGCTCCAAACTTTTAATGAGAGGGATAAAATCACTCCAACTACAAATTTATTTTGAAGTGTTAAACATGAGGAAATGTTTTCACTTCAAGGGATTTGACCGTTTGAATTATAAATATGGATCTAAATTGTTAATAAATTTTTTCCAATCTACATTAGTTAAACCACAAATCAACAATACAATCTTGGATCGCCAAAATTAGGTAAATTAGGTGTATTGAATTCTGACCAATGAACACAGTTCAACCATCTTAGAAAAATATATAATTAAGACTTTTCTAGAGTTTAGAAATTGTGATACACTCACTCTAATAATTGAAATATTGTGTAGCATGTAAATATAAATATTTCCCTCACCTAAAAATTCTATTTATATTTAAAAGTTATAGTGTATATAAATTTCCAAGTATATCCATACTAGCAAATCATGATCTATTTCAAGCGCACTTGTCATAGTCACTTTCAAATTTTCGATCTGAAGATGTCCTCCATCCTTTGAGAGACATTGATCCAATCCTTCATGAATAAAATGAAGTGAAATAAAAATCTCAATACCCTATGAGGAGTACTGAAAATAAAATGAGAATTTAATAATCCTTTAACATGATAAAAAAATTCAATACTCTAACATTGAAGGAAGCTCTGTACTTAATTGCGTAATTGCAAGACTCATTTATGTCTTTGTAATATTTCTTATGAATAGAACAAAGAGCAACAAGGGTTACATAATCTCTAAAAAACGTTAGCACCCTAAATGGATGGTACAAACTAATCTCCACGAGAGCCATGGAAATCCATATTTGTAATATTTCTTATGAATATAATGAATAACAGCAAGGGTTACATAGGCTTTAGAGAAATTTAGTACCCTAAATTGCTAGTACAAAATAATCTCCATAGGAGAAATGGAAAATGAAGATGTAGGGAATACACTACTTCAGTTTGCAATTGCCCAATTTACTTAATGGACCAACTAATCTTCTTTTTTCATGACAATTAAACATTTATCAACCACAAACCGCAATAGAAAGAACTTAAAAAGACAAATCTAGTATCAAATAAGGGTTTTACATAGTATATGAAATGATAAACTGAGTATTAGATCCTGATATACAAAAAAACATTCTTAACCCCAAAATGTAACAACAAGAGCTCAATAAAAAAGATCAAGTATCAAACTAGGGTTTTACATAGTATATGAAACAATAAAATAACTATTATATATTAATATAATGTAAAGAGAGATATACTCATTACATTAGATAAAAAAAAATAAAAAAAAATGGGATCAAGCATGGAACCTAATTTTTATCAGTAGTGAGCACTTACTAAAGGAAAACTAGCGAAAATACTCTACATACTTTTGTTTCTCTCCATAAAACTGATAAAAGGAAATCTTTATACAAAATAGTACTTCTAAAACACTATTGAATATACCATAATATGCCAAAATTAAAGAAATTATTTTAATATAAGGAACCAGTTCAACCTAAAAAACTCCTAAAAGTTAACATTTTAACTATTTTTACCTTAAAAAAATATTCATTGCCAAAAATTAAAGAAATTGTTCTAATATAAAGAATTCGTCCAACTTAAAAAAAACTCCTAAAATTTAGCATTTTAACTATATTTTACCTTACAAAAATATTTATGGATTTTTTTTTTTTAAAACATTGGCTAAAATTTGTCCCCTTTGCTTGAAAATAGTCTAATATGATTCCATATTTCTCTTTTCCCCTTGAAAATAGGGCAATACGATTCATCATTGATATATATTTTGGAATTTTGTATTTAAAAATAGTAATAGGATTTTGAGATAAGGAAAAATATAATATATTTAAGTAATATAAAATATTATCCAACCTTAAGAAAACATCCTAAAATTTCTCCTTTTTGTTATAATTCTCCCCTAAAAAATACCTTGCTCTATACTTAAAAAATGTCTTTTTCCTCATAACCTCCAAACCCATAAGATATATGGACAACCTAAAATTCACAAAAAAATATGCACCCCTCAGACCTATAGTAAGCGCTATATGTGCTCCCACTCATTCCCTTTCCCGCTTTTTGGCTCACAAACTTAAGTCCTTTATTGGAAAAGCTTCATCCTTAATTAAAGATTCCTCTGATATTATTAAAAAAGCATGACATATTCACCTTGATGAACACAACATTATGGTTAGTTTTTACATCATTTCCTTATTTACTAGAATTCATGTTGCAATATCCCTTAACCTCATCTCCAAGTTGGTTGACCCCAAAACCTTGAATTTCATTGAAATTTGTCTCACCTCTACTTTCTTTACCTTTAAAGGTACTTTCTATGAACAAACTGAAGGTACAACCATGGGGTCATCCTTATCCCCGTGGTTGCTAATATTTTTATGGAACATTTTGAGGCTTTAGCCCTAAATAACAAGGATAATTTCAAGGATTGAAATTTATCTTAAAATGTAGAAACCTTAGCGAATCTTACTATTCCTTAATATGAAAACTATAAAATGTATGGAAATATTTTTGTAAAAATATTCAAATTTCTAAGGATTCTATACAACTTCTATAAAATTTGGGCTATTTTTAAGGTAAAATATTTTTATTCTATAGAATTTGGGCAATTTTTTTTTATAAAAAATGGGAATTTGCAAATCTCATTTTGGGAAAAAGCATGGAAAATTAGCCTATGGGTGAAATTTAGCCCCTAAACTTTTCCCTTCTAAACAACTCATATCAAACCAAAATGTTGGTTTTTATTTTTTGATGACACATTCGTGGTTTGGACTCATGGTCATCTCTCTCTAATATCTTTATTTAACCTCCTTAATAACATTCCCTGCCATATCCAAATCACTATGGAAATGCAAATGGATAATTCTCTTCCCTTTTTGGATGTTCTTATCTCTCATCTTCTTAATGGTTCCCTTACCCACCATGTTTATTGGAAAAAGACTAATACTAATAGATACCTTCATTCCCAACACATCATTGTCCAACCTAAAAACACGTAGTTCTAAAAACTCTAATTACTCTAAATCCATCCAAATCTCCACTCCCTAGTTCTTAGAGAAGGAAAAATCCCACCTAACTAAGGTGTTGATGTCCAATGACTATTCCTTCTCTCAAATAAATAAATCCTTTTGCTTAGCTCACAATCTCAAATAAAAAAGATCCTCTTCCCCACCCCTAACTCTCATTTCTCTTCCCTACATTTAGGTCACTAAAGATCACATTTCTAAAATATTGGCTAAAAAGAATATCAAAACCGCCTTTAAACCCTATAAAACAATAAAACAATCCTTAGAACTGCTAAGGATAAATCTGACCCGATGCTAGGCTCAAGAGTTTACCAAATTTGTTTCTAATGTGATAAATGGACTACATTAGCCAAGCTGGCAGATCCTTCAAATCCCATCTCAAATAACATATAGCTGACACAACCCATAATCGTATCTCTAATTCATCTATAGTTGAACACTCCTTCAAATCTAAACACCTATTTTTCTTTGACCAAACTAAAATCCTAGCTTCAACACCCTATCACTCATCATGCCTCATTCGAGAGGTGCTAGAAATTGAAAAACATCCCAATAATTTTAATCACGATGATGGATACAAACTCGATCAATCCTCGAAGCCTATAATTCATTTCCTAGACCCTCAAACTTAATCTGCTTAAATTTTAATTTTGTTTACAGCTCTAGGTATCTCCTATTCCATTCCCTTTCACCCCTCCCTCTTTCCTTCTTTTCTTGATAATCCTTCTTCATTTTCTAATTTACTAGATTGTTCGAATTCAAGTGTCCTCCCTTGTTTTTTTTTTTTTAACTTTATAAAAGCATCAACTATTTATTTATTTAATCTTATCGTTTATCTTTGAATTATAAATTTACTTTATAAAAACATCAACTATTTATTTTTAATGTTATCCTTTATATTTGAATTATTTTATCATTAATTCATAACAACATATTTTCCTCTCTTAATCTTATCCTTTATCTTTAATTTAATGATTTGTAAATTGTTGTGGATATTCCACTGGACAGTTCGTCACAACATATCTAAAAATTTGAAATCTTTACTATGAAGGTTAATTTCCTTTAGATCCCAGATTCTTTAATTACTCGTTTTCTCCTTAAAATTTATGAAATAGAAGGAATGCGAAAAAATAGAGAACATAAATAAATACTCAAGAACCATCCACAAATAAACACAATATATGACTTGGGAAACTCAATACGGAAGAAAACCAACTAGAAAGTGAGGCCACTCTTCTATCATTTCCTCAAATGCAAGTACAAAAAAAGAGGCAGTCTTTGACATTGTCCATTGTATGGGTGCTACATAATCTATTATCATCTATTATGCTAACATAATACCACTGTCATATGTTTTTCTAAGCTATGGAACAAGATACAATGCAAAAGAATGGAACCCCTTTTCCTCCTAGTGGTCTGATATTTAACATAGCCCGATAAACATCTAGGGTTAGGGTATTGACTTCCTCAACCCTCAATTAGTGATCAGATTTATACCTTCTAGAATTTTATATAAAATCCACTATGTGGCTATTCCCACATGTTTAAGTAATGGGGGATGACGTGGCATCCACTCGCACCATGGTGATCAATACAATAGGTCAACTTGCGAGAGGCATAACTTTTGCATACAAATTTCGATTGAGGTGATTCTTGCACTGTTGGAAAGGTCTTGGTGTGTAGAATACAATTGTTTGCTCCATACAAAGATTTGGTGATGCAGTAAGAAATTTGTGACCACCTCCTCGTCACGCTTTCCCACTCACAATATCGATCTCATTCACTCATTCATGAGCCAAATTATCTCTTTGGACTCCCTGCCGGAATCCCTGTTGAAGCCCGATCCACAGGTCCTTTCCCTTTGCCTCACGGTCTTCTACACTTAACCGTGATCTTCCCCTACTCACTATCGGGTTTCGAGGTTTCCTGATCCCCGTTTTCAAGAGCTCCTATACTCTCAATTCCCTGATCACCGATGAGCTCTCTGCCCGACCTTAGGCCCTCCTGGCTATGCCCTGGTCCACATGAATGATCTCATAAGACTACATCCTTATATCTTTCCTTTCGTCGGGGTTTCGGGCTTTCTAATGCCAAAATGCATATGCCCTTTGGATCCGTGATCCTCCGATTCCCAACGCGCTCCAACTTCCACTAGTCCCCTTGGGCTAGTCTTCTAGGTCCATATGACCTCCTCTATATGACTGCAGCCATACCTCCTCATCGGGGTTTCAGACTTTCCAATGTCCAAATGCACACGACCCCAGGATTCGTGATCCCTCGAATCCCGACGTGCCTTTTACACGTTAGCCCCCCCCAGCTAAGCCTTGGTCCATGCAACCACCTCTCGTATGACCGCAACCATATAATTTTGTTGGTATTCCTCCTATCGGGGTTTCAACACTCGTGATGTCCAAACAACCTGGTTCACCGATCCCTGATTCCTGACACACTCCTCTGTTTCTTTAGCCTCCCGGGATAAGTCTTTAGTCCATGTGACCAATGTCCCCATGACCACAACCTTACCTCCCGTCGGGGTTTCGGACTTCGGAGTTCCACAATGTATGGACTCCTCGTCCCCGCGATTCCCGATTCTCCGATGGAATTGATATGCCGACGTGCAGACAGCTGGCCCCCAAAATAGAGTTGTTCCCTTTGTTGGGGTATCGCGTTTCACGATTCTGAAATGCTCAAACACCTTGTCACCGAGATCCCCGATATCCTGATGGCCAAAATGCTGATCAATGACTTCTTGTCAGGCCTTTCCCCGATGGTGCCGATTTTTGCCACGTGTCCTCCTTGGATGGACGGTCCTGATTAACCCTCGGGGTTCATGACTTCAAGTGTCTTAGACGCCTCGTCCTCTAGACTCGCGAAACTACGAACTCCGACTCTCTTCAGATCTCCGCCACGTACCCCAACCTGATGGACGATCAAGATCTGATCTTGCTGTTTCGAGACTCAAGTGTTCCGACTACCTCGACCTCAGGATTTTCGATATCCCGAGTGTCGATATCTCGATACCTATCGGGATATTCCTCTTGTTTACAAGGTTAACTCCCTCACAACTTCTGTCGATCCGATGGTTGTCGGCGATCCTGAACCAGAACTAACGGCTCAGATCTGTTCTCCTTCCCTGCGCTCCTCCAGCTGCTCCTTGGACGTGAACACTAACGATCCAGATCTAATTCCCAAACGATCTGACAGTTGTTGTTGCTCCTCCTAAGCTGCTGCGCTTCGGTTCAGACTTGGAAGAATTCCCAAGTTTCCCAAAGGATTCAACCTTTGTTCTCCTTTTTCCTCTGCAAACTCCTCGACTCTGAGCTTCGCCAACGCATGCAAAAGCGTTGTTCCTCCTGAGCTCTTCTTCAAATATTTTAAAGTTTGAGCTCTGCCTCTTGTAGAGTCTTTGCGCATACATCGCGCTATCTCTCCCGAGCTCTTCCTGTAGCTTCGAACTCTACAAAAATTCATCCTTGTACCTTTCCTCCACAGATGGAGAATATAATTCCCTCCTGGCAGTGTCTCTACTCAAGAAACCTGATTGCTGAGCCTTTCTAGGTGTTCAGCAACCTAGTGAAGGTTCCCTCAGTGGACATTTCCTCACTTCCAGAACTCAAAGAGCTCTTTTATTCTTGTACCTACCTGCACACTGACTCGACGCCCTCATGGGAGAGTTTCTTCTCTTTTCCCACAGAACGCTCAACAATTTTGTCTTCTCTTGTGCTCCTAACACCTGCTCAATGCCCACCTGACAGATCTCTACGAATCCTCAGTGATTCTGCTTTCTCTCTGAACTCACAATAGAGTTCTATCTTTGTGCAATCCTTGCACTGACTCAATGCCCACCTGGAAGAGCTTCACATAATCCTCAGTGATTCTAGCTTCTGTTTGAACTCACAACAGAGTTCCTCCAACTGCACCTTGTGCCTGTGCTCAATGCCTACTTGGCAGAGCTCTACAAAACTCCTTAGAGATTTTGTCTGCAACTGTGTCTTCTCTTACATAGCCTTGCCTCAAATGTATTTAGCAACCTTGAGGTCTTCTCCTAAGTTGTTGACTCTAGTTCCTGTGCCGCAACACGCCTTTGTCAGAACCCACAGTGTTCATAAGTGCATCCTCTGTGCACGGCTCTTAGAACCCGCAGTGTTCTGTCACACCTTCCTGGTGTGAAGCCTCAAAGACCCTAAAATGAAATCAAACAAACTCCTTGAAAATGCACAACTACAGTATACATCTACAACATAAAAGAAGAACACACACACAAACATTCACATAACACAGAATCAATGCAGGAAAAACTGCTTCTGTTTATATTAAATGGAAAATGCCTATAATTATAAGGTGTTCTCGAGTACGACCTGTAACAAGGTCTCGACTCTTCTTTATCTCCTCAACTCAACTCTCCTTACTTCCAAAATGAGATTTGAAAATCTATTTTACCTGAGGGGCTCATCGAGCGCTTCCATCCAGGTCTACCTACTCTATTCAATTACAATAAATGGTTGTCTAGCCTAGCATCTGGATCTAGATCTTAGCCGATCTAACATTAAATCCGATCTACCTACATCTGCACAAAGGCACGGCTTCTATGGCTCACCAGCCTACAACTTTTAATTACATTGAATTCAGATTTTAAATGAGGTTGCACCTCTCTTCAGTGCGCTATTTGAATTTGCTGGCGTGGCTGGCTGGCTGGCTAGCTAACGTGGAGAGATGATCCTACATGAAACTCATCAGCTACAAAATCATGAGCTCCTACTCATGCGCTTCCCCTCTTAGCTGTTGGAATCCTCCTAGATCCCAAATCATCTTTTCGAGTTGTTCATCTACTCCATCTCGCTGCTGTTTCTTCTGCGTTGTTGCTGCTGCTACTGCTTCTTTTCTGCCCAGCTTCTCCTCACTAGAAGTCTCTGCTGACCCCAACATCAGCCTTTTGATCTCTTCTATTACTACATCGAGCTGCTCCAATGGCTGGCCCTGTTTTTGCAGTCTCCTCAGCTGCAATTTTTTTTGGCACATGGGCAGATCACCATGATCTCCCATGCCTCCTTCCTCAGCTTCCAACTTCACCTGTTGGATGTGCACACCCTGTACTTTCACCCTCTCTTATACGGCTTCTATTTGTTCCCATAGATTAGCAAAACAAATGTTGTCTGCCTCTTCTTGCTCTTCTTCTGCAACCTCCCATGTTGCAGTCTTTTCAGTCTTCTCGCTGAAAATATTGAGCCATTCCTCAGAATGATCATCTTCTCCTTCTGCTTCTTTTGCTGTCAAATCCAATGCTACATATCTCTCAGCTTCTTAGCTGCAACTAATGAGACATTCCTCAAAATGCTCATCTTCTTCATCTTCTTGGGAATCTTCCAAAGTCCGCTCCAATCCCTCTTCTTCCCAAACAGTCATCGTCAGTTGTGACTGTTCTTCTGTTGTTGCTGCACCATTTTCAACACAGACTTCTGCCTCCTCCTGGGCAAATGGTAGGAATAATCCAATTCCCCCAATCATCAGAAGAGTTCTTAGATCTTCCTCCTCTGTTAGCTGCACATGCTGATCCAAACTCACCTTCGAGTTTATGAGACTCTCAGATAGTCTCATCTGCTATGTCAGCTCCTCAGTCTGATTCCAACTCACTTATGAGTTTATGAGACCCACAGATAGTATCATCTGCTCATCCCTGCCCACCTGGAAATATGGGATGCTTCCGCTGCTCTCCTGGGAGACTATGAGATCAACCGATCCCATCTTCATCAGCAACCCTTACTGAATTGAAATGACCCCCGAGTCCATGAGACTTTCAGATAGTCTCGAATCTTCATCTCTGCCCACTTGGAAATCTGAGATGCTTCCGCTGCCCTCCTAACAGTCGATGGAATCAACTAATTCCAACTCTGTTTCCTTGCCCACCCAGCAAATTGGAAACCTTTCGCTGCCCTCCTAGTAGTCTTCGAGATCACGCAACGACCTCATACCATTGCCCAGCTGGCAATGTGAAATTCCTTGGATGTCCTCATGATAGTCTCTGAGATGTCGCAGCCATCTCATCTCATTGCTCACTTGGCAATCTAGAATTTTTTCTCTGGCCTCCTGGCAGTGCTTGAGATCCTTAGCTGATCCCAATTCATTTTCAAAATCATCAAGTAATTTTCCAGTCTCTAGCTCACAGACATAAATCATCTTTTCCTCTATGGCCTTGAGGTTTTCAGCATACCTCAACTATTTTCTTAACAGCCTACGATGTCTCCTAACCATCGAATCCTTGACTGGCCATTTCGCTTTTGCCTTCTCCATGGGCAATTCACGCATCCGTCTCGACCTCCTATCCTGCCGCATCCGCAGTTCGAGCTTCTCTATCTCTGCCTTTAATTCATAGAGCTCTTTATCCATTTCTTTATCCCTTTTTGCAAGTTTTTCTGCCTTGGTTTTCTTCCTAGCATGCCTATGGCCTTCAGTAACCATGGTGTTGTCTCTGTCTGCTCTCCTAGAAAACCTGTTGATGTCACTCCGCACCCCGAGCGTCTCCAGCTTCATCTTATAGTCCTCCTGACTATCTTCTTGATTGTTGCCTACCTTCAAACAATCATCACAGAGTCCTCTAGCGCTCTATCTTCTTCTTGCCTCCTCTCTCTACTTGAAGTATACAAACAATTTTTTCTCACTCTGATACCACTTGACGTGTATCAGGGTACTCTCTTATTTCCCTGCTTCTCTTGCCTAAAATATACAAGCAAGATTCAAGCTCTGATACCACTTGATGTGTATTAGAGTTCTCTTTACTTCTTCCTACCTCTTCCTGCCTGAGATATACAAACAAGAATCAAAGCTCTGATACCACTTGATGCAGTAAGAAATTCGCGACCACCTCCTCATCGTGCTCTCCCACTCACAGGATCGATCTCATTCACTCATTCATGAGCCGAATTAGCTCTTTGGACTCCCTGCTGGAATCCCTGTTGAAGCCCGATCCACAGGTCCTTTCCCTTTACCTCACAGTATTCTGCACTTAACTGTGATCTTCCTCGACTCACTATCGGGTTTTGGGGTTTCTTGATCCCCGTTGTCAAGAGCTCCTGTAATCTCGATTCCCCGATCACTGATGAGATCTCTGCCCGGCCTTAGCCCCTCCTGGCTATGCTCTGGTCCCCATGACTGCTCTCATAAGACCGCAGCCTTATATATTTCCTTTCGTTAGGGTTTTGGTCTTTCTAATGCCAAAATGAATATGCCCTTTGGATCCGTGATCCTCTGATTCCCTACGCGCTCCAACTTCCACTAGTCCCCTTGGGATAGTCTTCTGGGTCCATACGACCTCCTCTATATGACCGTAGCCATACCTCCTCATCGGGGTTTTCGACTTTCCAATGTCCAAATGCACACATACTCAGGATTCGTGATCCCTCGAATCCCGACACGCCTTTTATGCATTAGCCCCCCCTTGCTAAGCCCTGACCCATGCGACCACCTCTCGTATGAACGCAGCCATATACTTCAGTCGGGATTCCTCCTATCGGGGTTTTGACACTCGTGATGTCCAAACAACTTGGTTCACCGATCCCCGATTCCCGACATGCTCCTCTACTGCCTTAGCCTCCCGGGCTAAGTCTTTAATCCACATGACCAATGTCCCCATGACCACAACCTTACCTCCCGTCGAGGTTTAGGACTTCGGAGTTCCACAATGTATGGACTCCTCATCCCCGCGATTCCCGATTCTCCGATGGACTTGATATGCCGACGTGCTGACAGCTGGCCCCCAAAATAGAGTTGTTCCCTTTGTCAGGGTATCACATTTCACAATTTAGAAATGCTCAAACACCTTGTCACCAGGATCCCTGATATCCTGATGGCCAAAATGTTGATCAATGACTTCCTGTCGGGCCTTTCCCTGATGGCGGCGATTTCTGCCACACATCCTCCTTGGATGGACTTTCCTGATTAACCCTCGGGGTTCACGACTTCAAGTGTCCCAGATGCCTCATCCTTTGGACTCGCCAAACCTCGATCTCCGACTCTCTTCAGATCTCTGCCACATGCCCCAACCTGATGGACGGTGCAGATCTGATCTTGTTGTTTCGAGACTTAAGTGTCTCGATTACCTCGACCTCAGGATCTCCGATATCCCAAGTGCCGATATCCCAATACCTGTCGGGATCTTCCTCTTGTTTATGAGGCTAACTCCCTCGCAACTTCTGTTGATACGATGACTGTCGATGATCCTGAACCAGAACTAACGGCTCAGATCCGTTCTCCTTCCCTGCGCTCCTCCGGCTGCTCCCTGGACGTGAACACCAACGATCCAGATCTAATTCCTAGCTGATCTAATGGTTGTTGTTGCTCCTCCTGAGCTGTCGCGCTTCGGTTCGGACTTGGAAGAATTCCCAAGTTTCCAAAGGATTCAACCTTTGTTCTCCTTTTTCCTTTGCGAACTCCTCGACTATGAGCTTCACCAACGCGTGCAAAAGTGTTGTTCCTCCTGAGCTCTTCTTCAAATCTTTGAAAGTTTGACCTCTACCTCCTGTAGAGTCTTCGTGCATACATCGCGCTATCTCTCTTGAGCTCTTCCTGTAGCTTCGACCTCTATAGAAATTCATCCTTGTTCCTTTCTCCCATAGATGAAGAATATAATGCCCTCCTGGAAATGTCTCTGCTCAAGCAATTTGATTGTTGAGCCTTTCTGGGTGTTCAACAACCCAGTGAAAGTTCCCTCAGTGGACATTTCCTCACTTCAAGAACTCAAAGAGTTCTTTTCTTCTTGTGCCTACTTGCACACTAACTCGATGCCCTCCTGGTAGAGTTTCTTCTCTTTTCCCACAGAATGCTCAACAATTATGTCTTCTCTTGTGCTCCTAACACTTGCTCAATGCCCACCTGGCAGAGCTCTCAGAATCCTCAGTGATTCTGCTTTCTCTCCAAACTCACAACAGAGTTCTATCTTTGTGCACTACTTGCACTAACTCAATTCCCACTTGGCAGAGCTTCACAAAATCCTCAGTGATTCTGGCTTCTGTTTGAACTCACAACAGAGTTCCTCCAACTGCACCTTGTGCCTATGCTCAATGCCTATTTGGCAGAGCTCTACATAACTCCTTAGAGCTTATGTCTCCAACTGTGTCTTCTCTTACATAGCCTTGCCTCCAAGGTATTTAGCAACCTTGAGGTCTTCTCCTGATTTGTTGACTCCAGTTCCTGTGCCACAACACGCCTTTGTCTGAACCCACAGTTTTCAGAAGTGCATCCTCTGTGCACGACTCTCAGAACACACAGTGTTCTGTCACACCCTCCTGGTGTGAAGCCTCAAAGACCCTCAACTAAAATAAAATAGACTCCCTACAAATGCACAACTACAGTATACATCTACATCATAACAGAAGAAAACACACACAGACATTCACATAACACATAATCAATGCAGGAAAAATTGCTTCTATTTATATTAAATGGCAAATGCTTGTAATTACAAGGTGTTCTCGAGCACAACCTGTAACAAGGTCTTGGCTCTTCTTTTTCTCCTCAACTCAACTCTCCTTACCTCCAAAATGAGATCTGAAAATCTCTTTTACCTGAGGGGCTCATCGAGCGCTTCCCTCCAAGTCTACCTACTCTATTCAATTACAATAAATGGTTGTCTAGTCCAGCATCTGGATCTAGATCTCAGTCGATATAGCATTAAATCCGATCTACTTACGTCTGCACAAATGCACGACTTCTATGGCTCACCAGCCTACAACATTTAATTACATTGAATTCAGATTTTAAATGAGGTTGTGCCTCTCTTCAGTGCGCGCTTTGAATTTGCTGGCTTGGCTGGCTGGATGATGGAGATATTCTCCTCCATCAAGCTCCTCGGCTGCAAAATCATGAGCTCCTTCTAATGTGCTTCCCCTCTCAGCTGTTGGAATCCTCCTGGATCCCAAATCATCCTTTGGAGTTGTTCATCTGCTCCATCTCGCTGTCGCTGCTTCTGCACTACTGCTACTGTTGTTGCTTCTTTTCTACCCAGCTTCTCCTTGCTGGTAGTCTCTGCTGACCCCAACATTATCCTTCTGATCTCTTCTATTACTGTATCCAGCTTCTCCAATGGCTGGCCCTGTTTTTGCAGTCTCCTAAGCTGCAAAAATTTTTGGCACATGGGCAGATCACCATGATCTCCCATGCCTCCTTCCTCAGCTTCCAACTTCACCTGTTGGATGTGCACGCCCTGCACTTTCACCCTCTCTTCTAGGGCTTCTGTCTATTCCCACAGATCAACAAAACAAATGTTGTCTTCCTCTTCTTCCTTTGTTTCTGTAACCTCCCATGTTGCAGTCTTTTCAGTCTTCTGGCTGAAAATATTGAGCCATTCCTCATAATGCTCATCTTCTCCTTTTGCTTCTTTTGCTGTCAGCTCCAATGCTACAACTCTCCCAACTTCTTGGATGCAAGTAATGAGCCATTCCTCATAATGCTCATCTTCTTCATCTGCTTGGGCAGCTTCCAAAGTCTACTCCAATCCCTCTTCTTCCCGGACAGTCATCGTCAGCTGTGACTGTTCTTCTGCTGTTGCTGCACCATCTGCAACATAGACTTCTGCCTCCTCCTGGGAAAATGGTAGGAATACTCCAATTCCCCAATCATCAGAAGATTTCTCAGATCTTCCTCCTCTGTCAGCTGCACATGCTGATCCAAACTCACCTCTGAGTTTATGAGACTCTCAGATAGTCTCATATACTCTGTCAACTCCTCAGGCTGATTCCAACTCACTTCTGAGTTCATGAGACCCACAAATAGTCTCATCTGTTCATCCCTTCCCACCTGGAAATATGGGATGCTTTCACTGCTCTCCTGGTAGACTATGAGATCAGCCGATCCCATCTTCATCAACAACCCTTGCTAAATTGAACTCACCCCTGAGTCCATGAGACCTTCAGACAGTCTCAAATCTTCATCTCTGCACACCTAGAAATTTGAGATGCTTCCGTTGCCCTCCTGGAAGTCCATGGAATCGACTAATTCCAATTCTGTTTCCTTGTCCACCCGACAAACTAGAAACCTTTCGCTGCCCTCCTGGCAGTCTTCAAGATCCTGCAATGACCTCATACCATTGCCCAGTTGGTAATGTGAAATTCCTTGGTTGTCCTCATGACAGTCTCTGAGATCCCGCAGCGATCTCATCTCATTGCCCACCTGGCAATCTGGAATTTCTTCTCTGGCCGCCTGGCAGTGCTTGAAATCCTCAGCCGATCCCAATTCATTTTCAAAATCATCGAGGAATTTTCCAGTCTCTGGCTCACAGACATAAATCATCTTTTCCTCTGTGGCCTTGAAGTTTTTAGCATACCTCAAACATTTTCTTAACAGCCTACGTTGTCTCCTGACCATCAACTTCTTGACTGGTCATTTCGCTTTTGCCTTCTCCATGGGCAATTCACGCATTCGTCTCGACCTCCTATCCTGCCACATCCACAGTTCGAGCTTATCTATGTCTGCCTTTAATTCATAGAGATCTTTATCCATTTCTTTATCCCTTTCTGCAAGTTTTTCTGCCTTGATTTTCTTCCCAGCATGCCTATGGCCTTCAATAACCATGGTGTTGTCTCTGTCTTCTCTCCTAGCAAACCTGTTGCTGTCACTCCGCACCCCGAGCATCTCCAGCTTCATCTTACAGTCCTCCTGATTGTTGCCTACCTACAAACAATCATCACAGAGTCCTCCAACGCTCTGTCTTCTTCTTGCCTCCTCACTCTGCTTGACGTATACAAACAGATTTTTCTCGCTCCGATACCACTTGAAGTGTATCAGGGTACTCTCTTATTTCCCTGCTTCTCTTGCCTGAAATATACAAGCAAGATTCAAGCTCTGATACCACTTGATGTGTATCAGAGTGCTCTTTACCTCTTCCTGCCTCTTCCTGCCTAAGATATACATACAAGAATCAAAGCTCTGATACCACTTGATGCAGTAAGAAATTCATGACCACCTCCTCGTCGCGCTCTCCCGCTCACAGGATCAATCTCATTCACTCATTCATGAGCCGAATTAGCTCTTTGGAATCCCTGCTAGAATCCCTATTGAAGCCTGATCCATAGGACCTTTCCCTTTGCCTCACAGTCTTCTGCACTTAACTGTGATCTTCCCCGACTCACTATCGGGTTTTCGGGTTTCGTGATCCCCGTTGTCAAGAGCTCCTGTACTCTCAATTCCCTGATCACAGACGAGCTCTCTACCCGGCCTTAGCCCCTCCTAGCTATGCCCTGGTCCACATGACTGCTCGCATAAGACTGCAACCTTATATCTTTCCTTTCGTTGGGGTTTTGGGCTTTTTAATGCCAAAATGCATATTCCCTTTGGATCCGTGATCTTCCGATTCATGACGCACTCCAACTTCCACTAGTCCCCTTGGGCTAGTCTTCTAGGTCCATACGACCTCCTCTATATGACCGCAACCATACCTCCTCATCGTGGTTTCAGACTTTCCAATGTCCAAATGCACACATCCTCAAGATTCGCGATCCCTCGAATCTCGACGCCCCTTTTACGTGTTATCCCCCCATAGCTATGCCCTGGTCCATGCAACCACCTCTCGTATGACCGCAGCCATATACTTCTGTCGGGATTCCTCCTATCGGGGTTTTGACACTCGTGATGTCCAAACAACTTGGTTCACCGATCCCTGATTCCCGACACGCTCCTCTGTTACCTTAGCCTCCCGGGCTAAGTCTTTAGTCCACGTGACCAATGTCCTCGTGACCACAACCTTACCTCCCATCGGGGTTTCAGACTTGGAGTTACACAATGTATGGAATCCTCATCCCCGCAATTACCGATTCTCCAATGGAGTCGATATGCCGACGTGATGACAACTGGCCCCCAAAATAGCGTTGTTCCCTTTGTTCGGGTATCGTGTTTCGCGATTTTGAAATGCTCAAACACCTTGTCACCAGGATCCCCAATATCCCGATGGCCAAAATGACGATCAATGGCTTCCTGTCGGGCCTTTCCCTGATGGCGCCAATTTTTGCCACGCATCCTCCTCGGATGGACGGTCCTGATTAAACCTCGGGGTTCGCGACTTCAAGTGTCCCGGACGCCTCGTCCTCTGGACTCGTGAAATTTCAATCTCCGACTCTCTTCAGCTCTTCGCCACCTGCCCTAACCTGATGGACGGTCCAGATATGATCTCACTGTTTCGAGACTTAAGTGTCCCGATTACCTCGACCTCAGGATCTCCAATATCCCAAGTGTCGATATCC
This sequence comes from Picea engelmannii, assembly GCA_009831015.1. Classification (NCBI taxonomy): domain Eukaryota; kingdom Viridiplantae; phylum Streptophyta; class Pinopsida; order Pinales; family Pinaceae; genus Picea; species Picea engelmannii. The sequence goes on along the minus strand of ML790155.1, from coordinate 190,198 downwards.
CGATACCTGTCGGGATCTTCCTCTTGTTTACGAGGTTAACTACCTCGCAACTTCTGTCGATCCGACGACTGTGGGCGATCCTGAACTAGAACTAACGGATCAGATTTGTTCTCCTTCTCTGTGCTCCTCCGGCTACTCCCTGGACGTGAACACCAACGATCCAGATCTAATTCCCAGCCGATCCGACGGTTGTTGTTGCTCCTCCCGAGCTATTGCACTTCAGTTCAGACTTGGAAGAATTCCCAAGTTTCCCAAAGGATTCAACCTTTGTTCTCCTTTTTCCTCTGCGAACTCCTCGACTCTGAGCTTCACCAACGCATGCATAAGTGTTGTTCCTCCTGAGCTCTTCTTCAAATATTTGAAAGTTTGACCTCTACCTCCTGTAGAGTCTTCACACATACATCGTGCTATCTCTCCTGAGCTCTTCCTGTAGCATCGACCTCTACAGAAATTCATCCTTGTTCCTTTCCCCCACAGATGGAGAATATAATGCCCTCCTAGCAATGTCTCTGCTCAAGCAATCTGATTGTTGAGCCTTTCTGGGTGTTCAACAACCCAGTGAAGGTTCTCTCAGTGGACATTTCCTCACTTCCAAAATTCAAAGAGTTATTTTCTTCTTGTGCCTACTTGCACACTGACTCGATGCCCTCCTGGCAGAGTTTCTTCTCTTTTCCCACAAAATGCTCAACAATTTTGTCTTCTCTTATGCTCCTAACACCTGCTCAATGCCCACATGGCAGAGCTCTTAGAATCCTCAGTGATTCTTCTTTCTCTCCGAAATCACAACAGAGTTCTATCTTTGTGCACTCCTTGCACTGACTCAATGCCCACCTGGCAGAGCTTCAAAGAATCCTCAGTGATTCTGGCTTCTATTTGAACTCACAACAGAGTTCCTCCAACTGCACCTTGTGCTTGTGCTCAATGCCTACTTGGCATAGCCTTACAGAACTCCTCAGAGCTTCTGTCTGCAACTGTGTCTTCTCTTACACAACCTTGCCTCCAAGGTATTTAGCAACCTTAAGGAATTCTCCTGAGTTGTTGACTCCAGTTCCTGTGCCGCAACACGCCTTTGTCTGAACCCACAGTGTTCAAAAGTGCATCCTCTGTGCACGGCTCTCAGAACCTGCAGTGTTCTGTCACGCCCTCCTGGTGTGAAGCCTCAAAGACCCTCAATTGAAATCAAACAGAATCCCTGCAAATGCACAACTACAGTATACATCTACAACATAAAAGAAGAACACACACACAGACATTCACATAACACAGAATCAATGTAGGAAAAACTGCTTCTGTTTATATTAAATGGAAAATGCCTATAATTACAAGGTGTTCTCTTTTATGACCTATAACAAGGTCTCAACTCTTCTTTATCTCCTCAAATCAACTCTCCTTACTTCCAAAATGAGATATGAAAATCTCTTTTACCCGAGGGGCTCATCGAACGCTTCCCTCCAGGTCTACCTACTCTATTCAATTACAATAAATGGTTGTCTAGTCCAGGATCTAGATCTAGATCTCAGTCGATCTAGCATTAAAGCCGATCTACCTACGTCTGCACAAAGGCACGGATTCTATGGCTCACCAGCCTACAACATTTACTTACATTGAATTCAGATTTTAAATGAGGTTTCGCCTCTCTTTAGCACGCGATTTGAATTTGCTGGCATGGCTAGATGGCTGGCTAGCTGACGTGGAGAGATGCTCCTGCATCAAACTCCTCAGCTACAAAATCATGAGCTCCTTCTCATGCGCTTCCCCTCTCAGCTGTTGGAATCCTCCTAGATCCCAAATCATCCTTTGGAGTTGTTCATCTGCTCCATCTCGTTGCTGCTGCTTCTGCGCTGCTGCTACTTCTTTTCTGCCTAGATTCTCCTCGTTGGCAGTCTTTGCTGACCCCAACATCAACCTTTTGATCTCTTCTATTACTACATCCAGCTGCTCCAATGGCTGGCCCTGTTTTAACAGTCTCCTCAGCTGCAAATTTTTTTGGCACATGGGCAGATCACCATGATCTCCCATGCCTCCGTCCTCAGCTTCCAACTTCACCTGTTGGATGTGCACGCCCTGCTCTTTCACCCTCTCTTCTAGGGATTCTATCCGTTCCCACAGATCAACAAAACAAATGTTGTCTGCCTCTTCTTCCTCTTCTTCTGCAACCTCCCATGTTGCAGTCTTTTCAGTCTTCTGGCTGAAAATATTGAGCCATTCCTCAGAATTCTCATCTTCTCCTTCTACTTCTTTTGCTATCAGCTCCAATGCTACATCTCTCTCAGCTTCTTGGATGCAAGTAATGAGCCATTCCTCAGAATGATCATCTTCTTCATCTTCTTGGGCAACTTCCAAAGTCTTCTCCAATCCCTCTTCTTCCCAGACAATCATCGTCAGCTGTGAATGTTCTTCTGTTGTTGCTGCACCATCTGCAACATAGAATTCTGCCTCCTCTTGGGAAAATGGTAGGAATACTCCAATTCCACCAATCATCAGAAAATTTCTTAGATCTTCCTCCTTTGTTAGCTGCACATGCTGATCCAAACTCACCTCCGAGTTTATGAGACTCTCAGATAGTCTCATCTGCTCTGTCAGCTCCTCAGGCTGATTCCAACTCACTTATGAGTTCATGAGACCCACATATAGTCTCATCTACTCATACCTGCCCACCTGGCAATATGGGATTCTTGCGTTGCTCTCCTAGCAGACTATGAGATCAACTGATCCCATCTTCATTAGCAACCCTTGCTGAATTGAACTCACCCCCGAGTCCATGAGACCTTCAGACAGTCTCGAATCTTCATCTCTGCCTAGCTGGAAATCTGAGATGCTTCCACTGCCCTCCTGGCATTTGATTGAATCAACTAATTCCAACTCTGTTTCCTTGCCCACCCGACAAACTGGAAACCTTTCGCTACCCTCCTGGCAGTCTTCGAGATCCCACAATGACCTCATACCATTGCTGAGCTGGCAATGTGAAATCCCTTGGCTGTCCTCATAACAGTTTCTGAGATCCCGCAACGATCTCATCTCATTGCCCACCTGGCAATCTGGAATTTCTTCTCTGGCCTCCTGGCAGTGCTTGAGATCCTCAGCTGATCCCAATTCATTTTCAAAATCATCGAGAATTTTTCTAGTCTCTGGCTCACAGACATAAATCATCTTTTCCTCTGTAGCCTTGAGGTTTTCAGCATACCTCAACCATTTTCTTAACAACCTACACTGTCTCCTGACCATCAACTCCTTGACTGGTCATTTCACTTTTGCCTTCTCCATGGGCAATTCACGCATCCATCTTGACCTCCTATCCTGCCGCATCCACAATTCGAGCTTCTCTATGTCTGCCTTTAATTCATAGAGCTCTTTATCCATTTCTTTATCCCTTTCTGCAAGTTTTTTTGCCTTGCTTTTCTTCCTAGCATGCCTATGGCCTTCAGTAACCATGGTGTTGTCTCTGTCTGCTCTCTTAGAAAACCTGTTGCTGTCACTTCGCACCCCGAGCATCTCCAGCTTCATCTTAGAGTCCTCTTGGCTATCTTCTTGATTGTTGCCTACCTGCAGATAATCATCACATAGTCCTCCATTGCTCTGTCTTCTTCTTGCCTCCTCGCTCTGCTTGAAGTATACAAACAGATTTTTCTTGCTCTAATACCACTTGACATGTATCAGGGTACTCTCTTATTTCCCTACTTCTCTTGCCTGAAATATACAAGCAAGATTCAAGCTCTGATACCACTTGATGTGTATCAGAGTGCTCTTTACCTCTTCCTGCCTCTTCCTGCCTGAGATATACAGACAAGAATCAAAGCTCTGATACCACTTGATGCAGTAAGAAATTCGTGACCACCTCCTCGTCGCGCTCTCCTGCTCACAGGATCGATCTCATTCACTCATTCATGAGCCGAATTACCTCTTTGGACTCCCTACTGGAATCCCTGTTGAAGCCCGATCCACAGGTCCTTTCCCTTTGACTCACGGTCTTATGCACTTAACCCTGATCTTCCTCGACTCACTATCGCATTTCGGGGTTTCGTGATCCCCGTTGTCAAGAGCTCATGTACTCTCGATTCCCTGATCATCGATGAGCTCTCTGCTCAGCCTTAGCCACTCCTGGCTATGCCTTAGTCCACATGACTGCTCTCATAAGACTACAGCCTTATATCTTTCCTTTCATCGGTGTTTCAGGCTTTCTAATGCCAAAATGCATATTCCCTTTGGATTCGCAATCCTCCGATTCCCGACGTGCTCCAACTTCCACTAGTCCCCTTGGGCTAGTCTTCTGGGTCCATATGACCTCCTCTATATGACTGCATCCATACCTCCTTATCGGGGTTTCATACTTTCCAATGTCCAAATGCACATGTCCTCAGGATTCATGATCCCTCGAATATCGACGCGCCTTTTATGCATTAGCCCCCCCTAGCTAAGCCTTGGTCCATGCGACCACCTCTTGTATGACCGTAGCCATATACTTCTGTCGAGATTCCTCCTATCGGGGTTTTGACACTCGTGTTGTCCAAACAACTTGGTTCACCGATCCCCGATTCTCTACACGCTCCTCTGCTGCCTTAGCCTCCCGAGCTAAGTCTTTAGTCCACATGACCAATGTCCTCATGACCACAACCTTACCTCTCGTCGAGGTTTTAGACTTTGGAGTTCCACAATGTATGGACTCCTCGTCCCCATGATTCCCGATTCTCCGATGGACTCGATATGTCGACGTGCTGACAGCTGGCCCCCAAAATAGAGTTGTTCCCTTTGTTGGGGTATCGCGTTTCGTGATTCTGAAATGCTCAAACACCTTGTCACCAGGATCCTCAATATCCCAATGGCCAAAATGTCGATCAATGACTTCCTGTCGGGCCTTTCCCTGATGGCACCGATTTCTGCCACGCGTCCTCCTCGGATGGACGGTCCTGATTAACCCTCGGGGTTCGCGACTTCAAGTGTCCCGGATGCCTCGTCCTCTGGACTCGCGAAACTTCGATCTCCAACTCTCTTCAGATATCCACCACGTGACCCAACCTAATGGATGGTCCAGATCTGATCTCATTGTTTCGAGACTTAAGTGTCCCGATTACCTCGACCTCAGGATCTCCGATATCTCGAGTGTCGATATCCCGATACCTGTTAGGATCTTCCTCCTGTTTACGAGGTTAACTCCCTCGCAACTTCTGTCGATCCAATGACTGTCGGCAATCCTGAACCAGAACTAACGGCTCAGATCCGTTCTCCTTCCCTGTGCTCCTCTAGCTGCTCCCTCGATGTGAACACCAACGATCCAGATCTAATTCCTAGCAGATTCGATGGTTGTTTTTTCTCCTCTTGAGCTGTTGTGCTTCGGTTCAAACTTGGAAGAATTCCCAAGTTTCCCAAAGGATTCAACCTTTGTTCTCATTTTTCCTCTACGAACTCCTCGACTCTGAGCTTCTTCAACTCATGCAAAAGTGTTGTTCCTCCTGAGATCTTCTTCAAATCTTTGAAAGTTTGACCTCTACCTCCTGTAGAGTCTTCGCGCATACATCGCGCTATCTTTCCTGAGCTCTTATTGTAGCTTCGACCTCTACAAAAATTCATCCTTGTTCCTTTCCCCCACAGATGGAGAATATAATGCCCTCCTGGCAGTGTCTCTACTCAAGCAACCTGATTGCTGAGCCTTTCTGGGTGTTTAGCAACCTAGTGAAGGTTCCCTTAGTGGACATTTCCTCACTTCCAGAACTCAAAGAGTTCTTTTCTTCTTGTGCCTACCTGCACACTGACTCGATGTCCTCCTGGCATAGTTTCTTCTCTTTTCCCATAGAATGCTCAACAATTCTCTCTTCTCTTGTGCTCCTAACACCTGCTCAATGCCCGCCTGGTAGAGCTCTCAGAATCCTCAGTGATTCTGCTTTCTCTCCGAACTCACAACATAGTTCTATCTTTGTGCACTCCTTGCACTGACTCAATTCCCACTTGGCAGAGCTTCACAGAATCCTCAGTGATTCTGGCTTCTGTTTGAACTCACAACAGAGTTCCTCCAACTGCACCGTGTGCTTGTGCTCAATGCCTACTTGGAAGAGCTCTACAAAACTCCTCAGAGCTTCTGTCTGCAACTATGTCTTCTCTTACACAGCCTTGCCTCCAAGGTATTTATCAACCTTGAGGTATTCTCCTGAGTTGTTGACTCCAGTTCCTATGCCGCAACACACCTTTGTCTGAACCCACAGTGTTCAGAAGTGAATCCTCTATGCACGGCTCTTAGAACCCGCAGTGTTCTGTCACACCCTCCTGGTGTGAAGCCTCAAAGACCCTCAACTGAAATCAAACAGACTCCCTGCAAATGCACAACTACAATATACATCTAGAGCATAAAAGAAGAACACACACACAGACATTCACATAACACATAATCAACGCAGGAAAAATTGCTTCTGTTTATATTAAATGGAAAATGCCTGTAATTACAAGGTGTTCTCAAGCATGACCTGTAACAAGGTCTTGATTCTTCTTTCTCTCCTCAACTCAACTCTCCTTACTTCCAAAATGAGATCTGAAAATATCTTTTACCTGAGGGGCTCATCGAGCGCTTCCCTCCAGGTCTACCTACTCTATTCAATTACAACAAATGGCTATCTAGTCCAGCATCTGGATCTAGATCTCAGCCGATCTAGCATTAAATCCGATCCACCTACTTCTGCACAAAGGCACGGCTTATATGGCTCACCAGCCTACAACATTTAATTACATTGAATTCAGATTTTAAATGAGGTTGCGCCTCTCTTCAGCGCGCGATTTGAATTTGCTGGCATGGTTGGCTGACTGGCTGGCTGATGTGGAGAGATGCTCCTGCATCAAACTCCTCAGCTACAAAATCATGAGCTCCTGCTCATGCGCTTCCCCTCTCAGCTGTTGGAATCCTCCTAGATCCCAAATCATCCTTTGGAGCTGTTCATCTGCTCCATCTCGTTGTTGCTGCTTCTGCGCTGCTGCTGCTTCTTTTCTACCCAGCTTCTCCTCGCTGGCAGTCTCTGTTGACCCCAACATTAGGCTTCTGATCTCTTCTATTACTACATCCAGCTGCTCTAATGGTTGGCCCTGTTTTTGTAGTCTCCTCAGCTGCAAATTTTTTTGGCACATGGGAATATCACCATCATCTCCCATGCCTCCTTCCTCAACTTCAAACTTAACCTGTTGGATGTGCATGCCCTGCACTTTCACCCTCTCTTCCAAGGCTTCTATCTATTCCCACAAATCAACAAAACAAATGTTGTCTGCCTCTTCTTCCTCTGCTTCTACAACCTCCCATGTTGCAGTCTTTTCAGTTTTCTGGCTGAAAATATTGAGCCATTCCTCAGAATGCTCATCTTCTCCTTCTGCTTCTTTTGCCGTCATCTCCAATGCTACAACTCTCTCAGCTTCTTGGCTGCAAATAATGAGCCATTCCTCATAATGCTCATCTTATTCATCTGCTTGGGCAGCTTCAAAAGTCTTCTCCAATCCCTCTTCTTCCCGGACAGTCATAGTCAGCTGTGACTGTTCTTCTGCTGTTGTTGTACCATCTGCAACACAGACTTCTGCCTCCTCCTGGGAAAATGGTAGGAATACTCCAATTCCCCCAATCATCAGAAGATTTCTTAGATCTTCCTCCTTTGTCAGCTGCACATGTTGATTCAAACTCACCTCCAAGTTATGAGACTCTCAGATAGTCTCATATTCTTTGTCAGCTCCTCAAGATAATTCCAACTCACTTCTGAGTTCATGAGACCTACAAATAGTCTCATCTACTCATCCCTGCCCACCTGGCAATATGGGATGTTTCCGCTGCTCTTCTGGCAGACTATGAGATCAACCGATCCCATCTTCATCAGCAACCCTTGCTGAATTGAACTCACCCCTGAGTCCATGATACCTTCAGAAAGTCTCGAATCTTCATCTCTGCCCACCTGAAAATCCGAGATGCTTTCGTTTCCCTCCTGGCAGTCCATGGAATCAACTAATTCCAACTCTGTTTCCTTTCCCACCCGACAAACTAGAAACCTTTCGCTGCCCTCCTGGCAGTCTTTGAGATCCCACAACGACCTCATACCATTGCCCAGCTGGCAATGTGAAATTCCTTGGCTGTCCTCATGACAGTCTATGAGATCCCGCAACGATCTCATCTCATTGCCCACCTGGCAATCTGGAATTTTTTCTCTAGCCTCCTAGAAGTGCTTGAGATCCTTAGCTGATCCCAATTCATTTTCAAAATTATCGAGAAATTTTCTAGTCTCTGGATCACAGACATAAATCATCTTTTCCTCTGTGGCCTTGAGGTTTTCAGCATACCTCAACCATTTTCTTAATAGCCTACACTGTCTCCTGACCATCAACTCCTTGACTGGCCATTTCGCTTTTGCCTTCTCCATGGGAAATTCATGCATCTGTCTCGACCTCCTATCCTGCTGCATCCACAGTTCGAGCTTCTCTATGTCTGCCTTTAATTCATAGAGCTATTTATCCATTTCTTTATCCCTTTCTGCAAGTTTTTCTGCCTTGCTTTTCTTCCTAGCATGCCTATGGCCTTCAGTAACCATGGTGTTGTCTCTGTCTGCTCTCCTAGCAAACCTATTGCTGTCACTCCGCACCCCGAGCGTCTCCAGCTTCATCTTATAGTCCTCCTGACTATCTTCTTGATTGTTGCCTACCTGCAAACAATCATCACAGAGTCCTCTAGCACTCTATCTTCTTCTTGCCTCCTCGCTCTACTTGAAGTATAGAAACAGATTTTTCTCGCTCTGATACCACTTGACGTGTATCAGGGTACTCTCTTATTTCCCTGCTTCTCTTGCCTGAAATATACAAGAAAGATTCAAGCTCTGATACCACTTGATGTGTATCAGAGTGCTCTTTACTTCTTCCTACCTCTTCCTGCCTGAGATATACAGACAAGAATCAAAGCTCTGATACCACTTGATGCAGTAAGAAATTCGCGACCACCTCCTCTTCGCTCTCTCTCGCTCATAGGATCGATCTCATTCACTCATTCATGAGCCGAATTAGCTCTTTGGACTCCCTACTAGAATCCCTGTTGAAGCCCGATCCACAGGTCCTTTCCCTTTGCCTCACGGTATTCTACACTTAACCATGATCTTCCCCGACTCACTATTGGGTTTCGGGGTTTCGTGATCCCCGTTGTCAAGAGCTCCTGTACTCTCGATTCCCCGATCATTGATGAGCTCTCTGCCCGGCCTTAGCCCCTCTTGGCTATGCCCTGGTCCACATGACTACTCTCATAAGACCGCAGCCTTTTATCTTTCCTTTCGTCGGGGATTCGGGCTTTCTAACGCCAAAATGCATATGCCCTTTGGATCCGCGATCCTCCAATTCTCGACGCGCTCCAAATTTCACTAGTCCTCTTGGGCTAGTCTTTTGGGTCCATACGACCTCCTCTATATGACCGCAACCATACCTCCTCATCGAGGTTTCAGACTTTCCAATGTCCAAATGCACACATCCTCAGGATTCACGATCCCTCGAATTTCGACGCGCCTTTTACTCGTTAGCCCCCCCTGGCTAAGCCCTGGTCCATGCGACCACCTCTCGTATGACCACAGCCATATACTTCTGTCGGGATTCCTCCTATTGGGGTTTTGACACTCGTGATGTCCAAACAACTTGGTTCACCGATCTCCGATTCCCGACACGCTCCTCTGCTGCCTTAGCCTCCCGGGCTAAGTCTTTAGTCCACCTGACCACAACCTTACCTCTCGTTGGGGTTTTAGACTTTGGAGTTCCACAATTTATGGGCTCCTCATCCCCACGATTCTGGATTCTCTGATGGACTCGATATGCCGACGTGTTGACAGCTGTCCCCCAAAATAGAGTTGTTCCCTTTGTCGGTGTATCATGTTTCGCGATTCTGAAATGCTCAAACACCTTGTCACTAGGATCCCCGATATCCCGATGGCCAAAATGCCGATCAATGACTTCCTGTCCGACCGTTCCCCAATGGCGCCGATTTCTGTCACGCGTCCTCCTTGGATGGACGGTCCTGATTAACCCTCGGGGTTCGCGACTTCAAGTGTCCCAGAAGCCTCGTCCTTTGGACTCATGAAACTTCGATCTCCGACTCTCTTCAGATCTCCGCCACATGCCCCATCTTGATGGACGGTCCAAATCTGATCTCGCTATTTCGAGACTTAAGTGTCCCGATTACCTTGACCTCAGGATCTTCGATATCCCGAGTGTCAATGTCCCGAGTACCTGTCGGGATATTCCTCTTGTTTACGAGGTTAACTCCCTCGCAACTTCTGTCGATCTGACGGTTGTCGGTGATCCTAAACCAGAACTAACGACTCAGATCCATTCTCCTTCCCTGCGCTCCTCCGGCTGCTCCCTGGACGTGAACACCAACGATCCAGATCTAATTCCCAACCGATCCGATAGCTACTGTTGCTCCTCCTGAGCTGCTGCGCTTTGGTTCAGACTTGGAAGAATTCCCAAGTTTCCCAAAGGATTCAACCTTTGTTCTCCTTTTTCCTCTGCGAACTCCTTGACTTTGAGCTTTTCCAACGCGTGCAAAAGCATTGTTCCTTCTGAGCTCCTCTTCAAATCTTTGAAAGTTTGACCTCTACCTCCTGTAGAGTCTTCCCGCATACATCACGCTATCTCTCCTGAGCTCTTCCTGTAGCTTCGACCTCTATAGAAATTCTTCCTTGTTCCTTTCCCCCACAGATGGAGAATATAATGCGCTCCTGACAGTGTCTCTGCTCAAGCAACCTGATTGCTGAGCCTTTCTGGGTGTTCAACAACCCAGTGAAGGTTCCCTCAGTGGACCTTTCCTCACTTCCAGAACTCAAAGAGTTATTTTCTTCTTGTGCCTGCCTGCACACTGACTCGATGCCCTCCTGGCAGAGTTTCTTCTCTTTTCCCACAGAATGCTTAACAGTTCTGTCTTCTCTTGTGCTCCTAACACTTGCTCAATGACCACCTGGCAGAGCTCTCAGAATCCTGAGTGATTCTTCTTTCTCTCCGAACTCAAAGTAGATTTCTATCTTTGTTCACTCCTTGCACTGACTCAATGCCCACCTGGCAGAGCTTCACATAATCCTCAGTGATTCTGGCTTCTGTTTGAACTCACAACATAGTTCCTCCAACTGCACCTTGTGCCTGTGCTCAATGCCCACTTGACAGAGCTCTACAGAACTCCTCAGAGCTTCTGTCTGCAACTGTGTCTTCTCTTACACATCCTTTCCTCCAAGGTATTCAACAACCTTGAGGTATTCTCCTGAGTTTTTGACTCCAGTTCCTCTACCGCAACACGCCTTTGTCTAAACCCACAGTGTTCAGAAGTGCATCCTCTGTGCACGGCTCTCAAAACCGGCAGTGTTCTGTCACACCCTCCTGGTGTGAAGCCTCAAAGACCCTCAACTGAAATCAAACAGACTCCCTGCAAATGCACAACTACAATATACATCTACATCATAAAATAAGAACACACACATAGACATTCACATAACAGAGAATCAATGCAGGAAAAATTGCTTCTGTTTATATTAAATGGAAAATGCCTGTAATTACAAGGTGTTCTCGAGCACGACCTGTAACAAGGTCTCAGCTCTTCTTTCTCTCCTCAACTCAACTCTCCTTACTTCCAAAATGAGATCTGAAAATCTCTTCTACTTGAGGGGATCATCGAGCGCTTTCCTCCAAGTCTACCTACTCTATTCAATTACAATAAATGGTTGTCTAGTCCAGCATCTGGATCTAGATCTTAGCCGATTTAGCATTCAAGCCGATCTACCTACGCCTGCACAAAGGCACGGCTTCTATGGCTCACCAGCCTACAAGATTTAATTACATTGAATTCAGATTTTAAATGAGGCTACGCCTCTCTTCAGCGTGCGATTTGAATTCGCTGGCGTGGCTGGCTGGCTGACGTGGAGAGATGCTCCTGCATCATTTGGACTATAAAAAAGTGTTGTTTAATGCTTCAAAATGACTCCAAAATATTTTAGATAGTCTTTTGGGCCAAAAATTCCAAATTGAGACCAACTGCTAAAATGACTATGCAAGTTGATTCCTCTAATTTTTTCACCCATAAAACATCTATATAGGTGAATAATAATATAATGATCCAATCCACATCGATTAATTTATCATTAACTATCTTAGTATTTTACCTTTATCCATAACATATTATTTTCCTCTCCTCAAGAATCACATCTTAATATATTTTCCTTTTATAAAGTTTTACCTTTGCATTATTTTCAAAACATTAGAATTTCAATTGTTCCCAATAATAAATAATAAATGGAGTGTCAACTCTAAACATTCAATATTTTGAAACGTTTTACATAGTGTATATCCACAAATCACAAATATCATGTTAACCTCTTATACAATAAGATGAAACTAAAAAAAACTATTCCATTATTATTCAAATAAATTATATATATAAGTTTACTTAAAATATAAATTGGCATTTTGTATAATAATTCTTTCATTCGAATAATGAAAAGAAAACAATACGGAATGTGGTAATTTTTTTACTTTACTTAATTCATATTAAGTCTTCAAAGAAATAGTTGATGGAAACTTTTTAACATGATTGTAGTTTGTGGAAAACCTTTGATGATTGTTTTGGTTCTTTTTCAAAGGGTTTTTTTTCTTGGGAAGATGACAATATGTATCAATTTACTATGTGTGAAAAGTAAAAGAAAATATAAATAAAGAAATATTAAAAGTATATAAATTAATAATTTTGTTATAATTTTTGAAAAATTATTTTTTTATAAAAAAAATTATTATTTATTTAATACGTATTAAAATATTCTATGTGTATTTAATGTATTATTTTTAAGTTTAAGTGAAAATTATTTTGTATAATAAATTAATTGTCAATTATAAAATTTAAAATTATTTAAATTGAATTGATACTTGAGTGTAATTTAAGTGGTTATAAAAAAACATGTTTAATTTTTTTAGTAGATGAATTCCCATTTTATAATATATTTAATTTTTTTTAATAAATTATGTTTATATATATATATATATTAAATTAAAAAAATTCATTTAAATAAACAAATTAAAAAATAAAAAGTAAATAAAAACTTGTTAAATTTCTAAATTCACCTTGAGGTGTTTAATATTTTTAGTCAAAGCAACCATTTATTTTAAATAATGTTGAGGTTATGAGGTAATTTGGTCAAATAAAAACCGCGTCAGTCTAACGAATAAAGGTGCTCTCCAAATTTAAATGATAAAAAATATGTACCAAATTGGAAAGAGGTGGTCAACATTACTTTTCTAACTAACGAATATTAGTACAACAATTAATATTTAATAAAAAGGTTGCAACGAATATTGGTACTTTTTTTCCCAGATTTCAGTACTTCAATTAGTCTTTATTTTTGTTCAACTATGTGTCAGTAGTCAAATTTAAATGATGTTATGCATATTCCATTAAGTACTTCCTAAAAAGTTTCTAACCTTCAACCATCATCCATAGTCAAAGATGAATAATATTTCCATCATACTACACATACTCCACGTAAGTGTTTCATAAAAGGGGTGCAACCTTTTATCAATAGTCAAATAATGTTTGCATCATACTATGCATACTTCACTCTCATTCATTAAGAAGTAGGATACATCAATAAGATGTGGTTAAATTGTAAATTAGTGGGAGTTTTTCATCATGGATCCAAGTTAATTTTTTTTTTTTTTTGGAAAGAGAGAGTGTTTTATAGATTTATAATTTGTTCGGATTTTTTTTTGCAAATTTGAGTTTTCTTAAGTTTGTTTTCGTATGTGAGGTCATGTGACACTGCCTTACCTTAGTCATAGGGGTTTGGCTAGTTTGCACCTACTATAACCGGATTATGCCTCTTCACTTAAGGTCTTCCCATAATTTTGCCATCAACTACAATCTATCGAATGCAATTAAGTCATATTCAACCAAATTCATTCAACAATATGCACACATACAACTAGAAGATTTAAAACATCTATGCAATACTTTAGCATTTAGCCAATATTTAATACTTAGCCAACACAAGCAAATAAAGGAACAATAACATCCAATAGCGTAAACAATGCACTACACACAAGTATAGGAAACTACCTTAACTTTATCTAGATGAAGAATGTTGCATTGCACAACTGAGGAGCATGACCAACTTCATGCAACTCATTTACATATTACGATTTCGCAAGGAACAATTTCCTACAAGAACTATCAATCCAACCCTTGAAGCAACCATAGGCCCACCTCTTATAGGCCTTGTGTTCTTATTCTTCTCACTCAACCAATGTAGTTCACTCTACTGCGTCAACCCATGAATTTAGTACAAACCACAAAGCTCTTACACTTGTGTGACTGACTAATGATTTATCTTGAATGCTTTAGCACTTTTGAGGTTTCTTCCTTTTATATCACACTTTCCTTACACTTACAAGCTCCTTCTCTCTAAGGCAGACCCAAGTTCTCACATCACCAACTTTGACTATGCTTGATGGTGCTTATGCCCCCTTCATGACTTTTCCACTAACCATCCAACATTCAATGGTGATGCTCTTGAAGTGACACTCACCTAATAAGTACACCCAAGTGCAACCAATGAACATTAGGGTCCTACCCTAACCTCCCTAATTTACGCTACCTAGGAGTTAGTTAATTGTTGTATGTGGCCATCATCTTTGAATAAGACTCAATGGATAATAGTGGATAGTTGTTTAATGTAAAATGGTCCACTTTATAAGGCCCACTAGGTATTTGGTACCCATTAGCGAAGGGACCACAAGTAGTTAGGGTTAATGCTATGGAAAAACTATTTAAACAAATAAGTGACTTTGGAATATTTGTGTTGTGTTGTGTATCTAGATCTTTGCTTAGTGGAAGGTCACCTCACCTTAAGAGACAAGTGAACATTGTATTATTCTTCCCATTATCAATATATAAGGGTATCTCTACATATTTTATCTTACTGTCTCTTGTTTCTGGTTAATTTGTAGATATATTTTCTATATACTTGGTTGATTTTCAATTTTCAATGGTTAAGGAACACTATAGTGGATGTGCACCCAATGAGTGCATCCCACAATTGCACTTTGTGGATTCTTGTGCTTAAAGGCACTTATGCCATCTGTAGCAACCCCCAAGTGTGGAACACCCCACTAATTAGCTCCCATGTATCCCAAGCACCCAAGTCTATAAAATACAATCAAGTTCTCGTACTTGTGGAATGGATAGGGTCATCTACCATAAACCCAAGTTTGCATTTCCTCATGAAGTTCCCTATCAAGATTCTCTTGGTTCATCCAACTAATGTGAGCTACCAAGGTGTGTAGTGCACCCAATCTGACAAGGGAACCTAACATGTCCATGATGCACCTTTCCATCATGCAAGGGTGCATAGAACCTCTTCTAGCCATCAACCTTCCAATGTCATGTCCATTTGTGTTGGTCAATGAACACCAAACTAATCATTTAATGGAGGTGCCTGAAGCTATTCAAGGCTAGGGTCTTACATCCTCCCCCATCAAAATTTGTTTCCATCCCCGACAACATCCTCGAGAACTTGATGTCCTCTAAGTCTACTTCCCACACCTATGTATCCATATGCAATTGACTTATTCAATTGCTCCACATTATCATTGCTAGAATTTCTATGCAACTACCCATTATCCAATTCTTCTTTTGAACAACGTGCCTTTGCTCAAATTCTACCAACAATGCCTCTTGTATGTCTTTTTGTTGTTGTTGTTGTGGATGCAATCTAAGTCCAACACTACTACGAATTCCTACTACTACTACAATGCGACCTTCATTAAGAAGATAAAATAAAAATGTCCAAGTGTGTCACCATCCAAACCTACTATTGCATTAGTACTTTGACCAACTTTTCCTTGCTTTTGTATATTGATCTCTACCATGCCTTGAACTAGTTGGGTGATCAATCCAACTATCACATCCATTCCATGAGAATGCATGTCTTTATGCACAAAATATTCTTTCCCATTCATATTTCAGTTATTTTGTATAACTTTTTTGAACTAAAGAAAGATAATCACCTTCACCTCAATACTGTTAAGTCATCTCCAAAATAGAATTTTCCAAGGCACCTTTTTCTATAGGTGCACTAGGCTCCACTACATGCTTCTAGGAAATGCAATAATTTATGGATAATTAGAGAAAAAGAGATGGAAAGAGGCTATCAAGGACACTACCAACCAAAGTGTATGACTTGTACTTCATGCTTAAGTATCTCAAAATTTCCTCCTTCTCCAGTAGGCTATAGCCCAATTCTTCTAATTGATTAACTATCAATTTGAAATCATACATCCCTTGGACTAGTTTGACAAACTGTAGAATTTTAGTTGCATCATGATCAGGGAAACATTCATCTATGAATTTTGCTTCAAATTTAGAGTCTTGTTGGGTAAGTTACTCCATGCACTAATGAACCCCAACACATAGAATATTTTTCATAAAAAAAAGACATTTGTCTGGCCTATTGACGTAGACCCCTTCCCCTCTTGGGTTTCTTCTGACCTCCCAGTCTCTGGATCGTTCAAATTGCGAGTCAGATTGAATCTTCGAGTTCCCCTTTGAAACCAGATCAACTATGCACAGGTCCCTTTTCTTCATGTGTGCAGGTCCCAACATACCCGCAGGTTACTTTCCACGCACTCTCGAAACTCTAAGATCAGGCATAAGCCCCTTTAGCATTAGCTCCTCCTTCATACGACCCTAGGTCATGTTCTTGTGCTAATACGCGATTGTGGGCGTGGGAAAGAGTGGTTTCAAACCAACCCACTTTTCTCCCCACAATCCTTCTCGTGCTGCCATGTATATCTTAGTCGAAACCATGGTTGAAATTGCGGCCCACTTAAGGAAAATTACCCTCCGAGCTAGTTTTTGTCCTGCAATCCTTCTCGTCCGTCGATCTTCGCTTCTTGATGTTGCCTCACGATCAACAAATTCCATCAAATCTTCGTTCCTTCTCTATGCGCGATCTCAGATCATCATGATCTGTCGCCACGTAGCTCCCCTCTAGATCAATGACTGTTGTTGATCTTGGCTTTTCGGCCTTTGGTCCGCATAGATGATTTTAGGGGATAAATTTTGCAAATGGGCTAATTTTCCATGGTTTTTCCAAAAAAAAGATTTGCCAATTTCCATTTTTTCTAAAACCTATTCGCTCAAATTCCATAGAATAAAATTATTTTACCTTAAAAATCGCCAAAATTTTATAGAAACTATATAAAATCCTTAGAAATTTGAATATACTTACAAAACTATCGCCAAACATTTTACATTTTTCATATTAAGGATTAGTAAGATTAGCCCAGGTTTCTACACTTCAATATAAATTTCCATCCTTAAAATCATCCCTCCCTTCGGGAGTTTCAACTTTCAATCTCCCTGAGCTCCCTTTGCTAGGCTCCTTCTCCGCATGTGATCCTGGATAACGTCCTCACATGACCACGTGGCTTCTGGTTAAAGTTGACGCACTTCCAATCCTCAAAATTCTATGGGATCGTCGATCTCCCGATCTGACGGTACCTCTAGACTGACGATTTGGATCTATCCTCTCCAAAATCTACGAACCAAATCTCTTCGCGATTCCAGACTTCGGGATTTGAAGTCTCAAACCCTTGCTACCTCTATGTGGAAATATTCTGGAATGAAAGATCTTACGATACCTGTCCCTTTAAATGTGCATCCAGAATCTCCTCCTCTAATCTGGCCTTCGAGACTTTCAAGCCTCAAATCCTTGCCTCTGTTGACTGGGTATCTTCCATAGTGGAATATATGCTGACACATCTCCTTCCCAATCAACGGTTGTGATCCCGCTTCAAGACTTTGGCCTCCTCAACCAAATCAATGGTTCTCGGGCTCCCTCCTTGATCAACGATCAATATCTTCTCCAGGTCTTCAGACTCTTCCTCCTTTGCTTTCTTCCGGAGTTTTGAATCTGGTGCCGTGTGTCCTTCACATTGACGACTCTAGTAGTTTCGGATTTCTGGGCTTCGGAAATCTCAGATATCAAACTCCTTGATCCATGGTTATTTTCACCCAAAGTTGACAATCCTCTGATGCATGTCTCCTCTTGGATCAACGACTGCGATCCCTTCACTTCTTCGGGCTCCTACAATTTTAGTTCTCAAGCTGAAATCTTGCTTCAATGTTTCCCTAGAATTCGAGATCTGCTGCCACGCGTCCTCTTTCATATCTATCGCTATTGTCTGCTCTGGGACTCTAGCCTTTGGCGGTCTCAAATCTCAGCACTCACAAATCTTTGGCGTGCAATCCCCCAAAGTCCACGATCTAGTGACACTTGTCTTTCTCTAGATCGACTACTATCACTCATTTCAGTTGTTTGGGCTTCGATGATTTCAGATCTCAAGCTCCTCCTTCGCGATTCTCTTGTAGTGATTTATCCCAGAGTTCACGATCTCACACCACACATCCTTTTCTAGATCTGATGGTCTAGATTTCCTCCGGCGCTTCGGGCTTTGGGATTTTCAACTACTGTGCACTCATTCCTCCTTGAATGCTTTTACCCGAAATGTGTGGATTTTTGCCACGTGTCCTTCCCAACGATGAACGACCCCAAATGACTTCGGGAGTTTGGGACTTTGACAAGATTGTTTTCTTATGTGCACAAAGGGTTAAAATTCGTGCACTTTACCTTGATCCAATGATTGTTGGTCGACGTGCTCAGATATGACATCTGAGACCTGTTTCCTCTGTGCGCTCCTCCTGGGTGTCTGGACGTAAGGTTCAACGGTCCAGATCTATTCCTCCACAACTGATATGATGACTGTTGTCACTCCTCCTCCTGAGATTTAGACTTCCTCCGTCTTAGAAGTTTTTTTTTGTAAATGTTTCAAGTTCTCTTCCTTGGAACTTCCACTGCGAACCCGATTCCTTTTGGTATCACTTACACTCTTGCAAGCATTATCCCTTCTGAGATTTTGGACTTCGAATAAGTTCACTTCTTATGCAATCTCTGTGTTATCTCTTCTGAGCTTGATCTTCTTGAATATTTTGAACTCTCATGCACTCCTTACGTCTCTGGGATTTCGGATAATTCAGTTCAAATTATTTCTTTGAAAACAAATTCTTCTCGCCCTCCTAACGTTTTCCTTGCTCAATGCACCCTTTGTAGAGCTTTAGAGAGTCCTTCAACAAATTTTTCTCTCTATGATTTCTCTACACAGTTCCTCCTCCAAGGTATTCAAAAACCTTGAGGTTCCCTTTTGAGTTTGCAATCACTCTGGTGTGCCCTCCCGACACATTCTTTCTGACCCCTCAAATTTCATATGCACACTCCTTACGTTGGCTACTGAACCTCAATTGTTCTGTTGTGCACTCTTTACACAGCCTAAAGAACTAGAATGATATCACAACTCAAAAAAAATATAGGTAAATATATATTCCTACTGTAAATGAAATCTATCATGCATATACAACATCCATTCATGAAACATAAATACATGAACAACAATGTGTAGGAAAAACTGATTTTCTATTATCTTTGTGTATCTATACAGATGATTACAAAGATTGGATTGTAACAAGTTTTAGTTCTCTCTCTCTTAGAACTATTCTAAGACCTCCTAAGGCATCTCTCTACCTGATATCTTTCGCTCAAGTATCCTAATTACAAAATGAGGGATCCTACAAGATTATTCTCTTCACCGCTTTAGTGACATTGTTATCTCAGTTACGACACCATACTTCTATGACTACATTACATAAATGGATGTCCAGACCTGACTACTATTTGAACTCGCTACAGGTAACCATTTAAGGCAACCCTAACCACTACCTGTACAAAGGTGTGGTCTGGCATTTATCATCCTTACAACACGATAATCCATATAGGATTATTTTAAATTTAAAAAT
The DNA here is from genome assembly GCA_009831015.1 of Picea engelmannii. NCBI lineage: Eukaryota > Viridiplantae > Streptophyta > Pinopsida > Pinales > Pinaceae > Picea > Picea engelmannii. The sequence continues at coordinate 170,334 of ML790155.1, read as the reverse complement.
GGGAGGGACGACACCTCTCCCTTTCTCCATTGCACATCTGTGTGTTGGCGTGCTAGCGCATTTGCTGAGGTGGAGCGATGATCCTGCATCATACTCCCCTGCTAGGACAAACATGAGCTCCTGCTCATGATCTCCCCTTCTCCAGTGTTTAAATCCTCCTGTATCCCAAACTCTTCCTTGGAGTTGTCCTCTTGCTCCTCTGCTTGGCTGCTACTGTTGTTTGTTTTGTATCTTCTTCTTCTTCTTCTTCCCTGTTTCTATGGCAGGCTCTCTTCTTTCCAACTCCCCTTTGATGACTGCTTCTTCTGACCTCAACATCAACTTCCTGATCTCCTCTATCACTCTGTCCAGTTGTTTTAGTGGCTGGTTCTCCTTATGCAGTCTTCTCGGCTGCAACTCTTCCTCATTAGTGAGTAGATCATCATGATCCCTCATGTCATTTGCTTCCCTTGTTGAATTAGATTTCCATTCTGTTGCAAACTTTAGTTTTGTAGTCTCATCACTAATCTATTACTCAGCTTCTTCCTTTGACAAATTGCCTTCTGTCAGCTCCCCTTGTGTTGGTTCAACCCCAACTTCTTCCAGCTTCTCCCCAGGTTGGTATGCTTCTCCATCTATCTCCAACTTGACCTGTTGGATGTGAAAGCTTTGCACTATCACCCTCCTCTCTAGGGCTTCCAAATATTCATATAGATCAACAAAATCCATGCGTTCTGCTTCCGCTTTTGTTGCAAGCTCCAGTACTGAACTCATCTCTGTTTCAACTTCCTGGCTGAAAATTTTGAGCAATTATGCTGAATGCTCATCTCCTTCTACTGGGGTAGACATAAATTTATGCTCCATTTATTTCTCTTCTCCTTGGGAAGCTTATGATATCTTCTCCTTCATTATGACAGTCATTGTTGGTTTTCCTTCTTCAACACATGCTCTGGCCTCAACTGGGATATTTGGTAGGAATATCCGAATTCCCCCAATAATCAGAATGCTCCTCTGATCCTCCTCTTGGATGGTGAGAGTTTCTAACTTCTCATCATTTTCATTCACATGGTATGCAAACACACATGAATCTTCACCCATCAACACTCCTTGCTGACATGAACTCTCAACAGAGTCCGTGAGACTCTCAGACAGTCTCATCACTTTTCCCTTGCCCACCTGGCAATTTGGGACTTCTCTTATGCCCACCTGGTAGTCTATGAGATCAATCGATACCATCTCATTTCCCACCTGGAAATTTTAACTTTCATCACTGCTCCTCTGGCAATACACGAGACCTTCCTATGATCTCTTTCTATTGCCCACCTGGAAACTTGAAAGTCCATTTCTACCCACCTGGCAATTTGTGAGATCTTCTGCTAATCCCATATCAATTCCCACTTGGAAATATGAATTTCCACTACTGTCTTCCTGACAGTCTAAGAGATCCTCACTTGATCCCATATCATTGCCCACCTGGCAATACGAAAATTGATCTCTGCCCTCCTGGAAATTTATGAGACCTGAAGCTGATCCCCCTTCCTCATCACTAAGGGTTTCTCCAACTTCTGGTTCACAAATGAAAACTAGCTCTATGTAACTGAGGTTTTCAGCATACCTCAACCACTTCCTCAACTCTTGTTATTGTTTCCTAGCCAACAACTTTTGAACAGGCCATTTGGCCTTCCTGTTCAGAGGCCATTCGTACCTCCAACGTACTTTTTCCTCTTCTTGCATCTTCAATGTCAGTTGTTCCATTCTTGCCCTTATCTCAGTGAGTTCCTCATCAATTCCTGCTTTACTCTTCTTCTAGTGGTCTCCTCTCCGACCACACTCATGGCCTTCAATAGCCATCTTTTCTGCCTCTTTCTTCCTGGAAAGTCTATGGATCACTCTACATCCGAGAGTATCTCCATCTTCTCTCACAGCTCCCCTAGTTGTTTAAACTTTTGCTGCTGCTGTGCGCATGCAACAACTTCTCACAAAGCATCAGTACTATGCTTCCTTCACCTGCTGTCTACAGGAAAATTTTAACTTCTAACACCACTGATGTTATCAGGTCATCTCCTTTCACCGTCTCTTCTTGTTTGTTGTTTGCAAACAAAATTCAGCCTTCTCCTCTTTCTCTTTCACCTAAAATCTACAAGAGAAAATTCCACTCTGATACCACTTGACACAGACCCCTTCCCCTCCTGGGTTTCTGCTGACCTCCTTGTCTCTGGATCATTCAAATTGTGAGTCATATCGACTCTTCGAGCTCCCCTTTGAACCCAGATCAAATATGCACAAGTTCGTTTCCTTCCTATGTGCATGTTTTGACAGACCCGTGGGCTACTTTCCATGCACTCTCGAAAATCTAAGTTCAGGTGTAAGCCCCTTTGGCATTAAATCCTCCTTCATATGACCCTGGGTCATGTTCTTGTGCTAATACGCGATTATGGGCATGGGAAAGAGTGGTTTCAAACCAATCCACTTTTCACCCAACAATCCTTCTCGTGCTGCCACGTATATCTTCATCGAAACCGTGGTTGAAATTGCGGTCTGCTTAAGGAAAATTACCCTCTGAGCTAGTTCTGGTCCCACAATCCTTCTCGTCTATTAATATCCTCTTCTCGGCGCTACCTCATGATCAATTAATACTATAAAATATTTGTTCCTACTGTCTATGCACGATCTCAAATCATTGTGATCTGTCGCCATTTAGCTCCCCTCTAGATCAATGACTGTCGTTGATCCTGACTTTTCAGCCTTCGGGAGTTTCAACTTTCAAGCTCCCCGAGCTCCCTTTGCTAGGATCCTTCTCCACATGTGACCCTGGAAAACGTCTTCACATGACCATGTGGATTCTGGTTAAATCTCACGCACCTCCAATCCTCAAAATTCTATGGGACCGTCGATCTCCCGATGTAACGGTACCTCTGGACTAATGGTTCATATCTCTCCTCTCCAAAATCTATGGACCATATCTCTTCGCGATTTCAGACTTCGGGATTTGAAGTCTCAAACCCTTGATACCTCTGTGTGGAAATATTTCGGAATGAAATATCTTATGACACATATCACTTTAAATGTGCGACCAAGATCTCCTCCGCTAATTCGGCCTTCAGGACTTTCAAGCCTCAAATCTTCGCCTCTGTTGACTGGGTATCTTCTGGAGTGGAATATCTGTTGACACGTCTCCTTCCAAATCAATGGTTGTACTCCTGCTTTGGGAATTTGGCCTCCTCAACCAGATCAACGGTCCTTGGGCTCCCTACTTGATTAACGATCAAGATCTTCTCCAGGTCTTTGAACTCTTCCTCCTCCACTTTATTTCAGAGTTCTGGATCTAGCGCTGCATGTCCTTCATATTGACAACTCTATTCGTTTCGGATTTTTGAGCTTCAGAAATATCAAATATCAAACTCCTTGATCAATAGTTACTTTCACCTGGATTTGACAATCCTCTGACGTGTGTCTCCTCCTAGATCAACGACTGCGATCCCTTCGCGTCTTCGGACTCTGACGATTTCAGTTCTCAAGCTAAAATCTCGCTTCAACATTTCCCCAAAGTTTGAGATTTGATGCCATGCGTCCTCTTTCAGATCTACGACTGTCATCCGCTTCAGGGCTCTGGCTTTCAGCTGTCTCAAATCTCAGCATCCACAAATCTCCGACATGCAGTCCCCCGAAGTCCATGATTTGGTGACTCCTATCCTTCTCCAGATCGATGGCTCTCACTAGTTTCGACTGTTCAGGCTTTGGTGATCTCAGATCTCAACCTCCTCCTTCTCGATTCTCCTGGAGTTCACGATCTCACGCCACACATCCTTTTCTGGATCCAACAGTCCAGATTTCCTCCGATGCTTTGGGCTTTGGGAGTTTCAACTCCTGTACACTCATTCTTCCCAGAGTGCTTTTACCCGAAATGTGTGGATTTTTGCTATGCATCCTTCCTGATGATGAACGACCCCAAATGACTTCAGGACTTCGGGACTTTGACTATCCCATTTTCTTGTGTGCACAAAGGGTTAACGTTCGTACACTTTACCTTGATCCAATGGTTGTTGGTCCACACACTTAGATATGATGACTGAGACTTGTTTCCTTTGCACACTCCTCTTGGGTGTATGGACTTGAGGTTAAACTGTCCAGATCTATTCCTCCACAACTGATCTGACGACTGCTATCGATCCTCCTCCTGAGATTTAGACTTCCTCCATCTTAGAAGGTTTTTTTTTTAAATGTTCCAATTTCTCGGCCTTGGAACTTCTCTTGCGAACCCAATTTCTTTTGGTCTCACTTACGCTCTTGCAAGCGTTATCCCTTTTGAGATTTTAGACTTCTAATAAGTCTACTTCTTACGCACTCTCTGTTCTTTCTCTTATGAGATTGATCTTCTTGAATATTTCGAACTCCTGTGCACTCATTGCATCTCTGGGATTTCAGATAATTCAGTTTGAACTATTTATTTAAAAATAAATTCTTCTTGCCCTCCTGCCGTTCTCCTTGCTCGATGCACCCTTTGTAGAGATTTATAGAGTCCTTCAACAACTCTGTCTCTCTGTGCTTTCTTTGCACAGTTCCTCCTCCAAGGTATTCAACAACCTTGAGGTTCCCTTTTGAGTTTATGATAACTCTGGTGTTCCCTCCCTACACATTCTTTCTGACCCCTCAAAGTTCAGATTCCCACTCCTTGCGTTGGCTACATAACCTCAACTTTTATGTTGTGCACTCCTTGCACAACCTAAAGAACTAGAACGATATCACAACTCAAAAAAAAGATAGGGAAATCTATCTTCCTACTATAAATTAAATCTATCTTGCATATACATCATTCATTCATGAAACATAAATACATGAACAACAATGTGAAGGAAAAACTACTTTTCTATTATCTTTGTGTATCTATACATATGATTACAAAGACTGGACTATAACCAGTTTCAGTTCTCTCTCTCTCAGAACTATTCTAAGACCTCTTAAGGTTTCTCTCTACCTGAGATCTCTCTCTCACGTCTCCTAATTAAAAAATGAGGGCTCCTACAAGCTTATCCTCTTCACCGCCTTAGTGCCATCGCTATCTCAGTTACGACACCATACTTCTATGGCTACATTACATAAATGGAAGTCTAGACCTGACTACGACCTGGACCCGCTACATGTAACCATTTAAGGAAACCCTAACCACTACCTGTACAAAGGAGTGGTCTAACATTTATCAGCCTTACAACACGATAATTTATATAGGATTATTTTAAATTTAAAAATCAGAGGGATGGCTCCTTTGCTTTTCTCCATTGTGCATCTGTGTGTTGGCACATTTGCTGAGGTGGAGCGATGCTCCTGCATCACCTATCTCCTTTTATGAAAAATTTCATGTGCATGAAGTCATTTCTGCATGAGTACCTCTACCAATGAACTCCACAACTACTATTGGTGCAAGTTGAACTTTATCTCCAACGTCTTGCTTCTGATCCCTCAATGTGTACAACATTTACACTCTTCCTTAGAGAATAATGGATCAGATTCTAGTTGGAAAACCTATAACAACAAGTTGGATTTAAGGTGGAAACACCAAAGGAATTTGTAAATGTGTGTTAGGAGAGTGATGAAGAAATGAGGGATAAAATGTTTGATTTATACTTACACAACTTTTCCCTACCACATCCCTACACATAGAGCCCAAATCCATATGTAGGGGATGTTCAACTTATGGAATTAGCATCTTGGTTTTGACATGAATATATTAGAACAATTGAGTTAAATAGGTACAAAGAATTAGAACTTCATAGCCTTCTTTGGATCAAGGCTAAAGCTCCCAAACCAGGGGAGATCATATCCATTAACGAGGCTCTTATCTTAATGGCACCCATTTTGGAGAAAAAATAGGAAAAATCCATCACTCATTTAGAATATACCTTGAGGCTCCTAGGAGAGGATGCAACTCAAGCTTGCCAAAGAAGCTGGAAGTCATTCCCATATGGAATCCAAATTAGAGAACCCCATTCAAATAACACTTTACAAGCCTCCTTGTTCATAAATTCGCTCTACAAGTAATCACTCAAGAATTTCAAAGGGAAATGGATTGGATTAAGGTTCAATCCCCCTCTTCTCTTAAAACCTTCACCACTAGAAGATTTGGATAGAGAAAGGGAGAAGAAAGAGTGAGAATAAATTGAAAGGAATATTGGATATTATGAGAATGGGGCCATAAACAGATATACAATATGGGACATTAGACAAATATGTAGGGAGAAACAATAGTAGTTTAAGAGGAGCACATCATCATTTTTTGTTGCACAGGGATGTGCAAGACCTTCAGCTAGGGGGTGATCATGAGCCTCCATATTGTCTATCATAAGGCCCATCAATAATGCTTTTTGATCTCCTTTGTATATATAAAACTCATATTTTGACCATGGTTAATATAAATTATTGTTTCTTGCTATTAATTGATGAGTAAAGTGATTTTATTGGCTAGATGAGTTTATACTTATATTTATGCTTGGTCTCATGATAATTTTTTGTATGTAAGATTAACTCCAAGCAAGTTGAGCCACACATGAGGGATTCCACTCCAAACACACTTGAGGAAAAATATGGATCTTTTCCCCTCACTTTATTTCAAAATGTGACAAGGTATTAAAGACAATTGATCTAGCTCATGCATGCGAAGCATTGACCTAGGAGACAAAATATATCAAAGGGATTGGTCCCTAGATACAAGAGCCTTGATTCTAGGGATTTAGGAGATCAAAACCTCCATTCAAGGAGTGATTTGTGGCCAAATTATTGAAGTTCTAGTAGTATAATAAGGACTCAAGGATTATCCTTGAGTTATCAAGTTCATTTCTAAGTTAGTAACTCTTGTAATCACTCGTGGGCTACTCAGAACATGAATTTTTCCATGGATGTAACTTTGTTTTGATGATTCAATAATAAAGGTCCATTTTCTAGTTTAATATCATTAGTTCCTTTTATGTTCTTTTTTTAACTTTGGGTAGATCTCACCCAAGGTGGCTCAAGGACCCACTTGTATCTTTATTTTTTATGACCCACTTGTATCTTTATTTTTTATGCTTATGAGTTTAGGTTTAGTTTTTTTTATGATGCAACAAGATAGTACATGATTAATGCATTTTCAATTTGTTTCTTATGGGTGGATGATAGTATTGTAGATGTTTTTGTTATATATTCTTCCACCATGAAAAAATCATTTTAGCATAATTAATCATATTTCACTCACAAGAATGTTGATCCAGGTGGATATTGGTGGCCACCCACCTATTCCAACTGGCTCAGCTTGACAGTTTTTAGTTGAGCACGTTTCTTTGTAATGATGACATTTCTTTGTAATTGTGGGTTCTACACTTTTGGGGTTGTCATGAATCCCTACACAACATCCAAGTGGATATTGGTGGCCGCCCACCTATTCCAACTAGCTTATTTTGGAAGTTTTCATATCAATACATCTTTTTGTACTTCTAGGGCTGTTTTGGGGCCCCAAACAATGGTTTTTTTTTTTTTTTTTT